>JAADVW010000091.1:0-70805 GCA_023335875.1 Elongisporangium prolatum
TCGCAATTTTTGGCTACTGTGCGCACAACACAAATTGCACCCAAAACGCCCCGACCGGGAATCGAACTGGTGATCACACGTGAACGAATCCAAGCCAAAACGACTGAGCTCCCAATGCAAGTAACACAAGATGCGCACAAGTCCCACCTGGTCCTTCCGATTTTGGACCTTTGACTTGATTCCACTATACCGACCAAACCCTAACCCCTACCTCACCTTCATTACATTTTAAGGTTGGTAGCAGCATATGGGAAGTCACCAATTATTAGTGTAATGAAATTTATATCTCTGCGAAGTTAAGCACCGATCCCACATGGCTCAACTGTAGAGAGTCTGGCTAGAGTATCAGTATTTTGTATGGAACCGGGAGGTCACGGGATCGGTACCCGCCGCAAGGTCGAAAACCAACTCTAACAGGGTGTGTGGCTGGAGATAGGCAGTTAAAAAAAGCATGGAGCAACTGCGTGGTTAACACGTAGCCCCTGTAGGGGGAGGCTCTGTTGACGAAAAGGCCGCATAGTGTAATGAGCGGTACAGGACCCAGCCCGAGCGGGTTAGGTAACAAAGTCACTTGTTCCTCTACGCCTTCTGGTGTGGTGGGTCCTGGTGACTTAAATCTCTGCGAAGTTAAGCACTTTCCAATTTGCCGGCAAGTGCGCAAGTGACCAACACTCCGCCTCCAAGAACTCGCCGGATTTCACCATCGCCTCGCCTCGCCTCGCCGCACTCCTCAAGACCACAATCAGGCTCGCCGCTTCCCTCGTGGGCAGGGGGAGCCCCTTGAGGGCCCCCCTTCACCAACGCTGCTGTTCCCGTTCCCCGCCGCCTCATCGGAAGGTGTGTGCAACGGAAAGCTCAAGCTTTCGCCGTCCGCCCGAGTCAATGCCAGTGTATTAGGTCCTTCCTAATTACTCTCGGTACTACTCAATACGACAGCGCTTCTCCGCCTGGTTCGGGGCAGTCCCGCGCATGCGATGGCGGTTGAGACTCTCATCCAGCTTGTCCAGCGTGTCCCCGAGGCCGTCTTCACGCAGTCAATCTTCAGGCTCCCACGTTGGTTCCTACACGACACGGTAGTACCGGATCCCGTTGTTGGTCGTCCGGGCCGTGATTGCGCTGATAGCGAACGTCCGTTCTGCTTCTTCGCCCTCATTGTCGGTTCCCTCGTCAGGATTCGTGTTGTCTTCGCTGTCCTCGCTTCTCCCACTGCTCAGCTCGAAGACTGTCTCTGTCGGCCGATCGTCTTGATATGGTCCGGCGGTAGCTCCGTGTCTTCAACTTCATCCCTCTCGTCATCGCCGAAGAGCAGTGCGGTCCACTTTTGGTCGTTATCCATCCGACTTTGTTCCATTCTGGAAATGATCGTCGGGCCCCAACCTGTTCTTCGCCATATCACACAGCGCATGCTCATCTACGTTCAGGAAACGCATGCTCGAATATGTGCGCCTTTTTCACACCAAGCGGGTTCTTCACGCATCATCCACCATTTTGTGCGAGGAGGTATGGGTTCAGTACTACTGTACCCTCCTCACCCACATTGGCTACCTTGGTTCAGCATCCCACTGCACCCAACACCCCTGTATCAGATACCTGAATTCAGAGTAATGTCCCACGGTACGCAACCCCCTCGCGCTGGATATTTGGATTCAGTACCGCCAGCAACCTCCTAGGAACTTACAGAGTTCAGTTTTGGGTTCAGCGGTGCTTTTCAAATATTTGTGAGCACGCATTCATCCCTCGTCCAACTTCAAATTCGACATACCCACCCCTCGTCGTCATCATGTCGACTTGGCTCCATGGCCCTGCTGTTCCTTTCAGCCAGGGCGGTTGACCATGACGCTTATGGTCACCTTCAAGAAACATGCCAACTTCCAATCGGTTATACCTGCATAACCGGATAACTCCCAAGACTTTATCGGAAATATGGACCACCCGAACAACAACCTCCCAAAAATTATATTTTGGGTGGACCTCACTATTCTAGGATTTTTCCTAGTCCTGGTTATTATTCTAGGAATAGCCAGCAAGTAGCTCTACGAAAGTCGCCCCTAAAGTGTAATGTAAATTGTTTCTCTGCGAAGTTAAGCACTTTCCAATTTGCCGGCTACCCCGCAAGTCGCTCAGACAAGCCCAAGCTTGCTGTCGGCTTTCTTCGCCAGCTGCCTCGAAACCCGTCAACCCCAACCCTTGACCGTTCCTTAGCCCTCGTGGGTATTTTCCGAAAATTTGGTTAGAGACCCGGTGCTTTCCACGAAGTGGATCGATATCAGTCTCGTCTGCCACGCTTGTTGGTGGGATCGAGTTTTCGAAATCTATCTGTGTGAGCTATTGCTCTCCCGGAGTGTGTTTTTTCGGAGTTGCCGCGAATTGATGCTTCTCATCAAGTACATCGAGGAACCCACCAAATACAAAGATGTAGTGAGGTCTGCTAACGCGTGCGAATGGTGTGCAGCGATGGACAGTTAGTTTAACTCACTCATCGACAACAACACGTGGACGTTGATAGAAGTGCACGTGGCCGAAAGACAGAAGAATCGGTGGGTCTACACCAAAGCGAAAGGCTGATGGACGTATTGATAGATTAAAAGCACGATTGGTGATCAAAGAATTCATTCGGCGCTACGGTATTTACTACAACGAGATCTTCTCGCCGGTGGTACTTGTGGAGGTCTCCCGTTTACTGCTGGCAATAGCTGCGACTTACAATTGGGAAGTTGAGCAGATGGACGTAAAGACGGCCTTCTGAATGATACTCTTGACGAAGGGATACACATGGAGCAACCCGAAGGCTACGCTTTGAAAGGAAGTGAATGCCTAGTCTGTAGGCTGTTGAAAGTCTGTATGGACTCAAGCAAGCTCCACGAGTGTTGTATTACACCTTTCAAGACTACATGACGAACAATGGATTGCAACACTTGGTGAAGACCATTGTGTGTTCATAAAGATTACAGATGATGGAATATACATCGTCTGTGTCCATGTGGACGATCTGCTTGTGATGGGATCGCCAGCAAGCTTGATCACTGACTTCAAGGAAAGATTGAAAAAGCGTTTCCAGATGTCGAACTTAGGACCAGCTAAGTTCCTTCTTTGGTGGCACATCGAAAGAAACCGTGATCGACGGTCGATCTTTCTGCACCAAGAACGGTATTTCTTAAAAGTACTCGGCTGTTTCGGCATACTGGACTCAGCCCCAGTGGGATCGCCACAGGAGCGAGGTCAACAGCTCTCAGAAGAGCAATCCGCTGCGGATGGCGCATCGGAAGAAGACACACAAAATATCCCGTACAGAGAAGCTGTAGGCAGTTTCATATACCTGATGATGGGAACGCAGCCTGATCTGGCAAGTGTGGTCAGACAAGCCAGACGATATCTGCAGAAGCGAGGGTTAAAGTACCCCAATTGTACTAGAACGCAAGGGATCGTCCTTGGAAGAGAAGACGTGAACGAACAAGATATGAGTAAAAAAAAATCAACTTACAGCGATGCATCCTATGGGAGCTGCAATGACACGAAGCGATCGGCTTCGGTTACATCACTTTTCTGTTTGGAAACTCACATCACCTTTCTTTTGGGAATTCACCCATTTCGAGGACGAGCTCGTTGCTGAAGATGGTACAACCTGGTCAACTACAGAGGCCGAATACATGGCTCTGGCTAGTACATTACAAGAGGTTTTGTACATGCGAGCGCTGCTCAAAGAAATAAGTCTTCAGCAACGCAAAAATGGCTGATCTATGAAGATAATCAGTCGCCCATCAAGATCGTCAGGAATTCAGAGCATCACGGCCGCTGTAAGCACATCGATCTTCGATTTTACTTTGTGGAAGAGCGAACCCAAGCTGGATATATACGATTGGTATACTGTCCGACGAATCAGATGGCAGCGGATGCGCTGACCAAGGCAATAGGGCCACAACCGTTTGCGACACTGAGCATTTGAATGGTAATGTGTGATCGTAACGATTGGCTACGCGCAGGACGCAACAGCAAGGAAACCAGTTCATAAGTTTGCGAACATCAAGAACACAAACGACTAATGCAAAAAATGATGTATTAATGTGTACAGTAACAGGAATGGCCTGTTCGTGAAGTTTTCTCCGTGCCAACTCCTTCAGCGAACAGGGGTGCGAATGGCAGAGCCAGTGTGGGCTCAGTTGTGGAACGGTTCTTTACTGGTGCGCATAGCTGCTCCACAAGGTGGCCCAACCAGACCGGTGGGTTTTCCCTGATACCGGCTCGGTACAGGTTTACCACTGAAGTACCGGTTTGCCCTCTAAAGGAGGTTTACAGTAGAATAAGTGAAAACTCAACCAATCAATTCGCTTTTGGATCCCCTCCCAACCGAACAATCCCGGCCGCCTTCAGCGCAGTTTCATTGGTGACGACCAGAAGTGCCAAGCTGTCGTCAGTATTTCCGAGCTGAACTTTTTTTCCACCTAGATGTGAATTGCCATTTGAGAACATGTGTACCCAGGGATTAATCCCATTCGGCAACCTGAGAAGCGCGGTATACAGAGAAATACATGAAATTCGTAGCAACTTCGGTCGTCATCTTCCAGCGCTCGGGTTTTGGTGTAGCGAACACCAATGAGACGATTGATCCGGAAATTCAGACCAGAACAAACTTGCCAGGTTTGTGTGACGATGTCTCACCCCCCCCCCTCAGAAGCACTCGTACAAGAGAATTACATCAAGCTTCACAGCTTTTGGTTACTGTGCGCTACACACAAATTGGACCCAATAGTCCCGACCGAGACTCGAACCGATTACCTTACGGGAATGAATTGCACCCAAGACGACTGAGCTACCGATACATATTATACAAGACTCGCACAAGTCCAGCCTGGCCATTACGAGTTTGGATTTTCGACATGATTTTACTGTACCAACAAAAAACCAGACCCTACCATTCCTTCATTTTCACCATTTTAAGGTTGGTAGCATCAAGGAAAGACCATTAACTGTGTGATGTCATTTATTTCTCTGCGAAGGTAAGTACTTTCCAATTTGCTGACAAGAGCGCAAGCGACCAACACTCCGCCTCCAAGAATTCGCCGGTCTTCACCCTCGCCTCGCCTCGTTTTTACTCTGGCCTCTCTTCGTGAGCCAGCTAGTCGCTCCCCTCGTCGTCAGGGGTCTGGCGAGCCTCATCACCAACGTTACCGTTCTCTCTCCTCGCCGCCCCATTGGAAGCTATGTGCACCAGGAACGCCCAAGCTTTCACCGTCTGCCCGAGTCAATGCTGGTGTATTAGGTCCTTCCTTACTACTCTCGGTACTACTCAATACGACGACGCTTTTTGTCCGGGGCTGCCTCGTGCATACGACGGCGGTTGCGCATCTCACCCATTTCGTCAAGTGCTCCCCCGAGGACGTCCTCACGCAGTTGGTGCCGGTTCCCACGTTGGTTCCCACACGGCACGGTTGAATCAGATCCCATTGGTGGTCGTCCGGGCCGTGACCGCGCTGATATCGAACGTTTGCACCGCGGCTTCGTCGCTGGTTTCTCTGTCGTCAGAATCCACGCTGTACTCGCTCTCTTCATCACTGAGCTCGAAATCCACTGCTGCCGTCAGCCTGTCGTCCTGTACTTGTTTCAGCTGTAGTTTCGGGTCTTCCCTTCATCACGATCGTCCTCCCAGAAGGCAGAGCGGTCCAAGTGCGGTCGTCATCCATCTGGTTTTGATCCATGTTTCTAGTTGAGCGACACTCATCTTACGGAATGCTTGTGGTGAGTCAAACTCGATCTCGCCTTCATGCTTGAAGATTTCCTCGCAGTACCGGCTATTGGCTTCAACACAACAGACGAGTTGCTTGCGAAGGGACTACATCGTCTGACATCGCGCCGGACAAGAGAAAGTGTGTTCAGGGTGAGAGCACCTCACCTACGCCGTGGCACTGTAGTACCATGTATGATCAAACAGATCTGAATGATTTTTACAGTGATCAGGTATATTATAACCTACCAGAATATTCGCACTGCAGTGCTATTAACTAAACGCAAAGTGTAACAGTATGCAGCTGGTTGGCCGAGATATTGGGGTTAACACGCCATCGGCGCCACGACCTAGAGGAGAGGAGAGGGCGAGAGGTCCATCCGTTCGCAGCCGGAGCAAGTTGACTCGCGCTGAGAAGCGGGTGAGCATATTCACGGCATTCACTGTCCTATACGTCGCTGAAGACGCCCAACCTCGACGCGTGCGTTCAACCGGTGAGTGCATGCGGTTTCACTACTTCCTCCCTTTCGTGGGTCGAGCGTGCAAGACTGCATTTTGAACGGCTACAGCGTATCGGCTCCAACTGTGGCGCGCTATCGCCGGATGATCCGTGAAGGAAGGGCGCTTATCGAGTAGGAAGAAGATTCGTGAAGAGACTAGTAAAACCGTCGCTAATGGACACAGCCCTCACTATCATATTTGTTCCTTTAAATCTAGTCTCGTTGTTTATCTGCTTGCGTGTCGAATATTGCAAATAGGGGAATAATGTGGGTACTACAACATGAAGGCGCATTGATTGATATGAACATATTACCCCTAAGTATGCATTACTAACAACTTCTTAACTTTGCTAAGTCGCGACCGGGTCTTTTACTCCTTTCGGGCTTCCGTACTACAGTGCCAACGCAGGACCAACTTGTGTAGGGCGACCTGCCCTGGATTGTCCACCGCCTTGGTTTGTCGATACCTCCGATTGCCTTGCTGGCTTTGCGCGGCGACGTCGTCTCTGGCTCACGAACGTCTCTTCGGCTTGGTTATCTTGGCGCAATGGCACTCCGACAATCTCCAAAGCTTCAAGAACGAGGACGCAGCATTCGCACTTGAACCACCAGGGGCACGGGCACCAGCGCTCGCCGACATTGACGTACCATCCGTCCTGTGGTTGCTTGTGGACCTCCACGCAGGGAGATGGGAGTCGCTCTTGGTTTGTCTTCGTAAGCGGGAAAGCCCTCTTCTGGACTACATGCTGCTTGACAAGGACGTGAGACTCTGGGGCCAGATCATCCATGATGAAGCTGAGACCGGCCCGTTGTACGCGCTTGTGACTCAGAAGACCGGTGTAGCAAGGATATGTGAGACGTCTCGGAATGTTCGAGGTGACATCACTCTAGTCCTTGAAATCTTGAAACGCGACTGCCTTCGTCTTGCACAGCTGTTAAATTTTCAGCATAAGCGAGCTCAACGGGAGAAGCTGACGGAGCGTGTAGCCGCGCTTGAAAGCCTTATTGAACTGTTCGAGAGGATTGTTCGTCTTGGCGTGGCCAATGGCGCTCTGGAATCTCTGCCAGCGATTGAAACGAGACGGGAGCCACTCTTGCTTGAAGTATTGCGTAAATTCATTCAGCGTCGGGCGGGCAGACCATGCGGACAAAGCATTCACAATCTCGTCTGTAGCGTCGAACTCGTAGCGGGCATGGTGGATGCGATAGACGTGCTTGGCGATATGGATGGAGCGGTTGGCATCAGAAGTCCCGCAGACCACCATGGGGTCCTCCGACTGGTTGAGCTTGTAAGTCGCGTCGATATGGAGCAGAAACTCGGCAGCTCGATAAAGCCCGCGAACTTGCCGCTTGATCGTAACTCCAATCAAGAAGGGCTTGGCCTCGGAGCCGTTCCCGATCACTGGAATACCAAAGTCGTCTATCGGGCACGCGAACTTGAATTGCAAACATGGAAGACACAAAGTTACAATTTTGTGTCCTCCAACCAGGCGAAATTATAAGGTTTAACGGGGATTTGGCACATTGCGGTTTGCCATATGAAAAAAAACATTACAGAATATACGTTTCTGTGGGATTCAAGGACACTGTGTGCCCACCGAATGCAACGTACAAGGCTGTCTATGTGACTCAAAAGTGTCTTTATTGACCTCGACAATTCGACAAGAGTCAAGGTTGCACAAAGCACAAGCAAAATGTGAATTATAAGCAGGGAGTACGAAAATGTAATACTCAGAAAATACAAATACACACAAGCAACAGGATTAATTATTAGATCAATTGAATGCATTATCCTTGGATGTTCTTACAAATCGCTGTGACTGAATACACGTCCCACAGCTCTCTGTTGTAAGCAAGAAACATAGCCATCTGCAATGTTTCGACGTCTATGCGCTATCGGAGGTCTGAAAAGACGAGTTTGGCCTGCGAAAAGAAGCGCTCGCGCTCATTAGAAGTCGGAAGGACGTACCCGACGTCGACATAGGCTTGGCGCTTGGCGGCTGTTTCGAGTCGCTTAAACGCGTTGCGTACAAACGATGTTTTTTCCCGACTCTGGCGCTTTCCTATGCTTAGGCGATGGGAAGTCGAAATGCCATGCAGGCAAGGCGATCGCGGGGTGCCAGAGGCTCGTTTCTTTGCAGCTTGACTAAGCCGGACTCGAGCGCGATATAGTTGACAATAATTGACGTGTTTCCGATGAAGCGTTTCATTTGTGAGTATGATTCCAGCACAAGATCGAAAAGAGGTCGCCAAGCGCGACATGAACACGAGACAAGTCTCAGATGACGAATTCAGCCCATGCCTGTACTGTGATACCAAGATCACGAAAACTGAGACATAGATAACTTGGAGTAAAAAGAAATGAATGTATTATGAAATTAGCTCTGCTACATGTTCAAATGGAAAAGCAATGACTTGTAGTACGACATTAGCGTTGCTAAATGTGCAGTGGGTCCCCAAGTTTAGCTTACGGATGTGTCGGGTCATTTGATCAGTTGGCGGCGCTTCTTCAACCACGATTCTTATAAATGTTGCCGACAAACTACAAGTCATTGCTTTTCCATTTGAACATGTAGCAAGGCTAATTTCATAATACATTCATTACTTTTACTCCAAGTTATCTATGTCTTAGTTCTACGTGCCTCGCATTCTTATAAATGTTGCAGACAAACTAGGGCAGTTTGTAGTGAAAGCAGATTACATATACACCAACCGTCCAATAGTCTATCTGACGCAGCATGTGCAAGGGTCTAGCATGCTTACGGCATCTTAAGTTGGCCGGCGAAAACTTACGACGTGCCTAACGCCATGGTCGTAACTGCTGACGGATTGCTTTGCAGCATGAACTTACGATGAATTTAACCATCCTAAGAAATCGGATATGCACCAGCTTTGCCCTAGTCACGCAAATCCCCGTGACCCAAATACACCCGACCAAAATAGGAAAACCCCAATATCTCAATATAACTTCTCGGCGTGGTGCCCTGCTACTGATAGAACGGCGTAAATTTGGACAAGAGATTCACGCTCTCGGTCACGGCCTGGACAAAACCACCATAAGTACGCAAATGAACTACAGATCAAGGCCAGCATTAAAAAAATAATAAAAATAAATAAACATGCAGAGGGTAAAACGGTAAAGCGCAAAAATGCATTACAAGACATATTTAGCAACTTTCGAAACGATATCCTCATACGTGTTCATGATGTCTTCGCGCGTGGTGTGGACTTGGGTGACATTTGTGGGTGCTGACACGTCAAGAAGCTCGGTCACGATAGTCTTACAGCTCGCAAGCGGGAGAAGGTTCGTGTCGATCAGCGGCCGAGTTTTTCAATTTCATTCTTGTGCAGCGCTGGTAATTCTATAACACATACATTAGCAACAAGATACAGAGTATCATAGGCAGACAAAATTACTTTTCCGTAGCGCTCGCGAAGAAGACGATGTGCACGCTAATGAAACTTGTTGCGCCGCTCGATGTCATTGGCTGTAGTTGTGAACAGGCGGTTCACCTCGCTGTGGTGAGGGAGTTTGCTCACCTTCCCCGCCAGGTACGATTCGTACCCGCTTCGGACGAAATGCTCTTGGAATGTCTATCCCACTGGCTTGGTGGTCCCCGTGGCTCGTCAGACGCGTGTCGGCTCGCCAAATCCGCTTCGATTGCTTGGGTGGATTGTGACACTGCTAGATTTAAATCTAGACGGCGGTTAACCTTCTCGATGACCATTGTCCCCATCGCTTCAAGCTTTTTATCCAACTTAGCCGCAAGCGAATCGTGCCTGCTCTCTCAATCGACATGTTCGCGTTGAGCGACACTCATCTCACGGAAATGCTCGTGGTGCGTCAAACTCGATCTCGCCTTCATGCTTGAAGATTTCCTCGCAGTACCGGCTATTGGCTTCAACACAACAGACTAGTTGCTTGCGGAGGGACGTCTACATCGTCTGACATCGAGCCGGACAGAGAAAGTGTGTTCAGGGTGAGGGCACCTCACCTACGCCCTGGTACTGTAGTACCATGTATGATTAAACAGATCTGAATGATTTTTACAGTGATCAGGTATATTATTAACCTACCAGAATATTCGCACTGCAGTACTATTAACTAAACGCAAAGTGTAACAGTATGCAGCTGGTTGGCCGAGATATCGTGGGCAACTCGCCACCGGCTCCACGACCTAGAGGAGAAGAGAGGGCGAGAGGTCCATCCGTTCGCAGCCAGATTATTAGATGGCATCGCGGTGAACACAGACCAAGCCGATGAGAGGTTTAGGTACCGTCTAAGTGTCGGACCAGCTTAATCTTTTTCGTGAGACCCACCTTCTAGGCCACCGAGCTAAGATGATTGCAGATACCGTATTTGTGAATGACTTCAAGCGCATCGAAGGACGCATAAGAACTCCACTGAAGAGAATTCCATGCGACTGAGTTATTCACCATATGTCGGAACGATTCAGACTACATATGATGGCTCGTTTTAGCACAATACCGGCCATTTTTCACTGTAAAAACTAATAAACCTCAATTTACCTTCATACTTCAGAGCTACTTGTTTTGTTATATGTAATGTGTGTACTTTAATCAAGTCAAATTTGTGCTCGGAGAGAGCGAGACTTGAAAGTGCATGGTGATGGGCACAAAGACGTATCCTCGAATTAATCCTATGGGGGCTTCCCGTACTCCTTGGTAGGAGTAATATCAGTATAATTTAATTAGGGGAACTGACAAAATACGACCGTTTTTTTAAACTATTCAAGAAACGGGGCCGTTATATAACGTTTGATTCCTCATTTGGCAACCAAGGAATCCGCAAGATCAGACGCAGCTCTCAATTCATACCCAGTGAACAACTCATAACCTTTAATTTGTATCCTATGTACCTTTTGACCCTAATAGCCAGTTCATAAATATTCGAAATATATCCACCATGTGTACCCAATGCGAAGTACAAAAAGCTGCGTCTTCTGTTGCTTCGAGCGACGAACACATGTCCTGGAGTCGTGACCAACTTTAAAGCAAATTGATGGAAAATCGTTGTCTTTCTCGGAGCGAGTGCGAATGCGGATTTTTGTCGGCCTACCTCGGCATTTGAGAATTGCTGGTGGTAGAGCATTCGGATCGCAGTAGTTGACTTCGACTGGTCTTGAATACGAAGCGAATAGTTGCTGTAAGTGGTTCGTGAGGTAGTAGCTGGAAACGTAATCCAACGGATTCTCACCTCGCAACATTATCACAGCACACGCGTGAACACATAGGTACTGAAACTCCTGCCAAAAGCAACAGGAACACGTCTTGGTAGTCAACTCCACTGTGACATAAATTTGGGACGACTTGCGTACAACCTCGTAGAAGGTAGGTATCAGATACGGCTGACACAAGCCGTTTGTGTGCAAGATTGAATATCTTAGCCACTCTGGCTCGACCCACGGCGGAAACCTTGTGGACATGTTTCCGCATTCCTTTTACTTGTCGTACATTCGCTGTTGGGTCTTCCGGACGATGCTTGCAAGGTGACTGAACTACGAGTGCTCGCGTTCCTCGAGTAGCCAGCTGTTTGAGCTCACAGATATGTTCGTAGTAACCATACCAAAGCGAATACGAAGGAAATGCGTTTGTGGCGTCCCTTGTATGGATTGCGCGCTCACTCGACAGCATTGCGTCAAGGCTCGATGCCCTCGAGTCGCGGCTAGCATCGACCTTCGCAGCAGCCAGCAATACCCCGCTCCCCTCTCCTCCAGCCCCAGCCGACCCTCTCCCTCCAGCCTCCTCTCCACCTGCGCCTGCTACGACGCCATCTACACCAACTTCAACTATGGGCATTCAAGTTGCCGAGTCGGATGAAGAAGGCACCCCAGTTCCGCTTAAGCGCAAGGCCAAGCGGGCACAACGAAGGCGGAAGCAGGCGCATCGAAAACGCGCAAGACGACCAAGAAAACTTAGGTTATGCTAAGTATATAGGATACGTTAAGTACACAGGGCACATAGTGTCAACGAGTCGGGGTATAAAACCAACTTTGCTATATCGGGTATGAAAAGTTTACTCGGTAAATTATAGCATATATCGAAGGTATACAGAATACGCAAGTGGGAAAAACTGATTGCACAATAGGGGATCCGACGGCCCCTATTCTTAAATAGTTTAAAAAACGATCGTAGTTTGTCAATTCCCCTTATATGAGACGACGGATATCGGATTGATAGGTAACCACCATGGGGTTTTATCGAGAAAAACGCCTCTGCAGTCAGACTAGACACCGAGTGAAGAGGACAGCGGCTCTGAAGAATCTGAGGGAGAGGAACTCGTCCAGCACGCAGACGAGACGCTGCGAACTGGAGTTACAGTGCTGACCAAGGAAGAATCCTGCACTAAGAACACAAAGCTGCTGATCTCGACCGCTTTCTCGCATCCAAGTCGCTGATGTCTAAGGCGGGCGTGCGCACCAGCATCTACACGTCCCTGGCTGTGTTATGGGAAGCAGATATGGTCGGTCACAAAAGAGGGAGACGAGAGCACAAGCAATTCGTTTATCACTTGCCTTTGTTTGACGACGTTTGCCTCAAAGCCTTAGCTCGAGCTTATGGAAAATCGGTGTCTACACTGAATCGATGCGCGCGGTTGTCAAGACGGGAACATTCAATGCGCCAAGCACGGTAGCAGGAACAATAAGAACACCAGTGTCGCGGATTTGGATTGGTTGACTTCTTGGTCCGTAGAATCTGTAGCGACATTTGCGCGACGTTGTTCCCGTGAGAGTCCGTCGCCAGGCGACGGTCAATGGCATCGTGAAGAAGTATGTGTTGACCGAAGACTTCACGCTGCTTCCGGTCTACTTCACCTTTGAAAGACTACATGAAGAAATACTAAAGGGCGTGGTGGGTCGCATGCGGCGTTACGAGCCGTCTGAATCGACAATGCGCATGCTCCTGACGAAGCACTGCCCAAATATTAGGATTCGGCAACCACGGAGCGACGACTGCGAGTTGTGCTCGATCTACAAGAGCAAGCTACGTGCTGCAGTCACCGTGGAATAGCTGAAGCTTGGGGAACGCACACGGAAGACGCCAGATGCACGAGGTTTGTATTGAGAGTTAACTATCATTTCGACTATATAGAGTGTTTGGCGTTAACAATCATTTTGTTGACCGTTAGAGCAAAGTACCGTGAAGACTGTGCTGCGGTGTCTGCAATTAATATAGTTTCTCACTATGGACTATGCGCAGAACCTTACGGTACTCAGCGTGTCCGAAACTCCGACTCGGTGGTATTTCTTGTCGCTGTGGGCTGTGAATTTGTTTGGGATTCATTGCGCCAAGCTGGAAAAGCAGTGAAATTTCTAACACACTGAACGCAAGGGTAGTGTAAAAGACTCAAACGGCAACTGGAACAGCTGCTCGGGGTGACAAGACCGGCACCGGTCGTTATCATCATCGACGGCGTTGTGACAGAAGTGGGTGCAATTACAGCACCAGAGCCAAGAAAGAAGAGGGCCTATGTTCGGAAGGCCAAAGTAGTGGGGCAGAAGCCCGTGAAGAAGAGGAAGAGCGCAACCGATGAGACAGTGGCGACTGCTGGAAGAGATTTTAATGACGGCGCGCCAGGATTGGCTGCAGCTGTAGGCCTCGCGAGTGAGCAGGCCAGGAGCTGTCACTTCTCTTTAGGTAGCGCGTTGCGACAGAGGAGTGTGAACAGTCGAGAGAAGGAGCTGCCAGGAGCAAGAGCACGGCCCCCAGAAGAAGCAACAGAATAAGGAACCAGAGTCAGTCCAAGGGCAACAGCTCGCGTAGCGAGAGCATCAACGCGGCAGGAGAGTCAGTGTGCGCGTGGGGTTCAAGCAGCGGAAGTGTCAGGAACGATGAACGCGGTGGGCTCGGTCTCGAGCGCTGTGGAGCCAGTGGACGAGGAGTGGACGCCATCCACGACCGAGAGAAAGGCATGAAGGCGACCGGCTGTGAAGCCAAGGGCGTCGAAGGACAAAGTAACAGGAGGATCGACATCCGAACCAGCGACCGCCGGAGGACGTCAGCTTCCAGGAGAGCATGAGGACGGCTTGGGGATCAGCGTGTCTCAGGTGCTCGTGGAAGGACGAACCAGCTGGGTAGCCGAACTGCAAGAGATCGGCAACGTCGGGCGGGTCGTGCAAGGATCGTGATCGGCAGGACACCAAGAGGACGAGCAGTGGCGGGGTAAGTGGGCTATCGGCCAGGAGCGAGAGCGGGAGGAGGCAAAGGTGAGGCACGGGAATGGCGAGTACAACTGGCCAACTGTGCATAGACGGCCGGTTCATGTTGACGCTGGTGCAGCACGAGAGGGCCTTCAAAGCGAAAGCGTGCAGAGGCGTCAGCTGTCCACCATTAGGTTACGCCGGCTGGGTAGATTTGCACTGGGCGAAGAGTGTGGATTACTACGCGCGTACGTGGCCAAGACCCAAGGAGCTCAGCCGCTTGCAAGAGGACAACACTACACGTATCCTTAAGATTGTTCAATCGATTGGCCACCAGAAAAACTCTTACTGTAGAAAAGGCAGCAACGAAGTCATCTCTATGCTGAGCGACTTCTTTCGAGACGCGTTTCCTGTAACGACGAATTCCGCTGAAACAGTATTAAACCTTTACGCAGACAATTGCGGAGGCCAAAACAAGAACAATAACGTGCTGAAGTTCGTGTTACGTCTCGCTCATTCAGGGTACTCCAAGGAAGTCAACAACAATTTCTTCGTACCAAGAATTCTTGTGACCGAGGATTTGAATACATTAAGAAGAAGATTCACGACGCTGAGTGCTACACTCTGATGCAACTAGTCTCTGTGGTAACGATGCTTCTGGAACCAATGAAGTCGTATGAATTGAAAAGGACGACTCTTCATTCGTGAACTCCAACAAACCTATGACCAAGCTGTACGTGGATTTAAAAGGGATCCAGCGATTTCAACTGTTTTGCATGACACATGCGAAGCCCAGTGTTGTGGAGTGTCGTGTTCACCTTGATGATAACCTTTATAACAAGATTTGTGCCGCACTTATGACAATATCGTAGTTTCAGGAGTGCGCGCTATGGATCTGACTGAAAGCGCTGAAGCTCTACCGCCGCCTCCGTTCAACACCATCAAGCATCAGCACGTTCACAAGAATGTACACCCATACGTGCTCGATGAGTACGCAGATTACCTTCTCTACGCGCCTCCGACCGATGAAGATCTGAAGAACGCGAGGAAAAAGAAGAAGGCGAGCTCCGATAAGTGAGGCAAGCGTTTTGATACGTATTGCCATTTACCCCAGGCAAACGGTGAGATAGCTAATGACATTTCGACATTTTCGACATCTGGGTTTTGTCAAAAATACGAGCACCGGCCGATGTGCAGCGAAATTTAAATCTAGATGAATCTAAAAAAGAAAAAGCAGAATTTTTTTTTAGGAAAGGTGTTGACTTCAAGCAATCATTATGCGGCGAGTTTTTCACTTTTCGGGGAGCTTGATAGTAGCTGAGATCGCCCTCTTTCGCATGCAATCCTTAAATCGCGATTCGTACTTTGGTGGTTAACTTTCTATCCGTTTTCCATGTATCATACAACACGTGATTCTTAAATTTGAGGAAATCGTCGGTATCAGAGGGGTATAGTAACAGTAAACATAATTTACTGCCTTCGGCAAGGTAATCTTTCCTTGTGACAGCAATAGTGGGTGTCAGTTGTGCTGGTAAATGCACTCCAGAAGTTTTTATTTTCGGCCAATAGCACGTTCGATACGTAAACAAAACTGACACTCCATATGCGCAATTACCAGTAAATTGAAGGCGCGTATTTCATTCACTCAGAATACAGATATCGCAGAGACACATTTACAGAACGACCCCAACAAGCAACGAGCAGGTGAGATCACCAGACGCGGACATATGTAACTAAGGCTGTGCTAATGCTTTGGCTCTCACGTTTTATTTAACCTGCGGCACGAAGATTATCCAGTGAGCACCCTCCACTCATTAGTGCGTTGGTCTGTCCCAAGCGCTGACTGGGAGGTACGAACACAGCGACACACGTCTCTAAGGCCTCTCGTGGTACGCTGGCCTGCTCAAACGTATGTTACTTGTATCAAGTTCACATAAATGCTTCTGTTGTAGTCAAACGTCCACATATTACGGTCTTGAATCGTTAGGCCATCGCATTTGCATTACGGTCATATCGGCACAGCATCAAAGGTAAGAATCTATGAAAAGTAGCTCTTAAATATCCTCCGGGTTACTGAACTACTACTGATTCCATTTCAAACGTAGCGTTGCAGCAATATCCCGTGCTACAATAGAACAGAATCATCTAGGTAAGGAGACAAGTTTTTTTCATTAAACGTAGCAAGCAAATTCTTGTGCAATGATTAACCTTAAGTGTGCTTGTTTGTGCCGGCAGACTAATGGCAAAAGAAACACTACGGGCCATTGTGATCAAACGCATACGAGCTATAGAAGAATCACGCAGACCTGATCGCCTGGTGAGGCTGATTTGTCGGCGTGGAGAGAGACTAAACTCGAGCAAATGCATTGTGGATGGCATTCTCAGGCAATTGCGTACACAATTGGTCTGCGAAGTGTATTCAAAAACTGTGTAGGTTATCTGGATGGTACGATATTTCCGTTTGAGTGCAAGCCGCAGATTCAAGGGGTAGAACACTATTATTCGCGAAAAACCTGCTACGGATTAAATGCTCAGGTTGTATGTGATGACGATTGCCGAGTTCGGTACATCTACTGTGGTTGGGCCACATCCGTGCATGACAACCGAGCATGGCAACACTGCGCAATTCATAATGCCTGCGGAGATTTCTTTTCAACAAAAGAGTACATGCTTGTGGATTCCTCACACAAACCAACTGATATTGTCATTCCAGCCTTTAAGAAAGGAAGTTGTAGCCACTCGAAAATACCAAGGAATATTTCAATACAGCATTGGTCAAAATAAGCCTCAAGAGCGAAGTTTAGGACGCCTAAAGGGCTGATTTCAGCATCTTAAACGAATTCGAATGGAATTAAAGGATATTGAGTCGAAGAAGAAAATTTTGGCTATCATCGATGTCGCATGTATTATTTACAACCTATCTTTAGACGATATGATTCTTCCTGCATGGATCGAAGAAGATGACGCTGAAGAAAATGATTATGACAATGATGCGGGTGGTGATGGTGAACGGCGGTGGAGCGGGTGCTGAGGTGTGAGAAGTCGGGCGAGCGAGCCGCGGTTGCTTGCCCAAGAGTCGTGACCGACTACCAGACGAGCCTGGGTGGCGTCGACGTTCATGATCAGCTCCGCTTGCAGAGGTAAGATCCCATATCGTGTATGTACACGATATCACGTCACTTATAGTGTACCTGCCATGTTATACAGATATGCGCTCCAGCTCGCCATCAAATGTAAAAAGTATTACAAGACACTCTTCTTGGGCTTTGTGCACCTCGCCATCGTCAACGCGTTCATCGTGTTCAATTACCGGCGTGTACAGGACGGTAGCGCCAAATTATCCCACATCAAGTTCCTGAAGCAGCTACACCTGAAGCTCTGTCAGCTCCGAGAAGCGGACTCGGAGGTCTGTGCGAGCGGTGGAGCTTTCAACCGACGCCCACCAAGACCTCGAGGCACGCGGCAAGGAAGTCTGCCCACGTTCTCGTCCGTAATGACGAGTGGCGCACGGCCAGTAACGAGCAAAGGCGCAAGCGGCACACGCGGGCTTTCAAGGTCTGCTCATTGCTCAAGCGCACCGACAACGCGCGGGGCGGCGACTCTTCCATCTACTGCGGCGCGTGCAAGTTGAAGGCCACCGCGACGAACCCCAAGAGCTCTCGCGTGTTCCTGTGTTTGACATGTGGCATAAGGCCTGACGCGACGGGACCGAGTTGCCAGTGAAGCTGAAGCGCAAGATCCGCGCGCGCACACCAGCGCACGCGACTACTGCGGCCTCGGAGCTCAAGGAGAGCGATGGCGACGGCGCTGGCTTGTCCAACGCCCATCGTTGATGACGAGGAGAGTAATGGGTGATATGGCTGCTGTTTGGCGATGAGTGATGAGTGATTTGACAGCCGTTTCGTAATGAAGTTTTGACTTGCTTTGGGTATTGGGTGCTCCTTGAAAATACCAGATGTGACCAGGCGACAAAGAGCCGATCAAGGCAGAGTACGGACTTCGCACACAAGATACAGCTTTTACAGCGTATCGTGTATCATCAGCTAGGGTTTAGGGAGATGGTCGCACGGAAAACGGCTCGGGCTTGAGGGGATAATAGTTGGCTGCGATCTCTGGGTTCCAACGATCAGCAGCCAACCATGATACGATTTACTGGCTACGTCAGAACAGATAGCGATAGCTGGCTTTTTTTCAATAGCCAATCAGAGTAAATAACCGAATTAATTAGTAATTTCTTCTACTAAATAGCAAACAGAGGTTCGCTCGGCCCATCCTCATGCACACAGTGCACCCGGACGGAGGTAGTATTTAGTATTGCAAAGAGCAAACGGTTTTAT
This sequence comes from Elongisporangium prolatum, assembly GCA_023335875.1. Classification (NCBI taxonomy): domain Eukaryota; phylum Oomycota; class Peronosporomycetes; order Pythiales; family Pythiaceae; genus Elongisporangium; species Elongisporangium prolatum. Next base: position 18,719 of record JAADVW010000091.1, read on the forward strand.
TTTGGATATCTCTGCAGTTCGAGATCCAGATGCAAGCACAGCAAACTTTTCGCGCAAAGCGCGCAATCCAAGAGCGAAGCGAGTGGACTGTTTGAACGAAACAAAGCGTAGTGTAGTGTTACATCATTTTCATGACATTTTTACTTCAATTTACAGCTTTAAAAATACGCGTCCCCTACTGCGGGCAGACAATAGAGTACAGTAGATTAAGGTCGTTCGTTGTAGCAATTGCACATTAGTCTTACGTTATTAGCATCTATTTGAAGATTGATGTCTCTCGTCTGATGATGAAGCTGCGCAAACAGCAGGTGGCAACGTCCACGAAGCCTACGTTGACAATCAAAAGCCAAGCTCCCACTGTTATCAGATCGCTCAGCATAGGCTTTGCATCTGTGGATCCTGACAACGTGAGCAGTGCCTTGGCTGATGAGTGTCAATGAACCCTCATGGCTTCGATTGTAACGCAGCGTGTTCTGATCGTGGGAGATGGATGAGTCCAATCGAAATATCGCCACAAGAATTAAGACCTCGCTGCTTCCGAATCCGGAGCGCATCCTTCCGTCCCACTCTGCCCCATTGGGATTGTTGAAGCGAAGGCTTTCGAGGCGCTCCCAGCCCCATGGCGTTGTAATCAGATCTCGCTGTAGGATCGCGTGCCCCGTCTCTGCACGATCCGATCCAATGGACACTTTTAATCAGAGTGGCTGGATACAGCTCTTGGATTTGCTGATGAAAGAGCACTCTTGTGGGCCTGCGATCTCTATTAAATGGAGATGGCGGTATGATCTGGATAGCTCTCATGCAAGAGTCAGCGATGCTGAATGCGTCTTTATCTGGCAAGCTTTCACTAAATTACTGCCATGAGCTGACTTGGCTCAGACACAGTAAAGCGAGAGATCAAAAAGGTTGCATTCGCCCATCTCGCTCGGGGGCTCCGTCCACTCAGCGCGCTCACGTCCATCTCCAGCTCCTCCTTTTGCATCCAAACTCATCACCAGAGGAAGATCATGACGGAAAAGGTCGGTTCTCTGGTTCGAATCCCATTCACGAATGCACCGCTCAAGACGCCGGAAGTCGCGGGGGCTTTTGGACAAAGCTGCGGTCTCAACTCACTTCCGCTTTTACCTCAAGCCTCCCAAGCCTCTTCCATCGATCATGGTCTTCACCTCCATCAAGAAAGTTCTCGTCATGGCTGCGCTCGCCGTCGCTGCTGTCTCGGCCGACGCGTCTCTCGACTCGACCTTCTACAACGAGGCCGGTATCCTGCAGATCGGTACCAACGAAGCCCTCAACATCACGGCGCCTGTGGGAACGTCTCGTGATGACCAGATCTCGTACGACGGCGCCAGCTACGTGGCTGTTCACTTCTCCAACTTCAACCTGCCCGACGGAGACGTTGTGATCGTGCGCGATCCTGAGTCCACTGTGGGCTACGTGTACACGGGCAAGGGTCGTGACGAGCGCAGTGACTTCATCTCGACCTTCATCCCTGGCGACACGGCCATCGTCCAGTATTTCTCGCTCACAGAGACGGCGTCGACGGAGCCAGCCTACGAGATCTCTGGCTACTCGCGCGGCTTCCCCAACAAGGAGAACGAATCGGTCTGCGGCACAGACAACACTGTGCCCGCCAAGTGCTTCACCAGCGGATCTACATACTACTCGGTGCTGCCGCAAGCCTACGAGAAAGCTCGCTCGGTCGCGCGTCTGCTCATCGGCGGCACTTCGCTCTGCACGGGCTGGCTCATCGGCAGCGAGGGCCACTTGATCACCAACCAGCACTGCGTTACGCAGGCCTCGGAAGCCGCTGCCATCGACGTGGAGTTCATGGCTGAGAGTTCGTCCTGCTCGGTTCAGTGCAAGACGCAGCTGGGTTGTGCTGGTACCGTTGCTGCTACCACAACCACGTTCATCACCAACGACGAAGAGTTCGACTTCGCGCTCCTCAAACTGCCAGCCGGCACGAGCCTGAGCGCGTACAAGTACCTGCAGCTGCGCGCCTCCGGCCCGGTGCTTAACGAACAGATCTACATCCCGCAGCACCCGTCTGGGTATGCCAAGCGCGTGTCTCACGTCGTGGACAGCGGTGCCAAGGCTTCGATCACATCGGTCCATGCCACGCTAAGCTGCGGCACCAACGAAGTTGGCTACCTGGCCGACACGGCCGGCGGTGCTTCAGGCTCGCCTGTGATTGCCGCCAAGGACAACGCCGTCGTGGCGCTGCACCACTGCGGTGGCTGCGAGAACTCGGCTGTGGACGTGCGCGACATCATCGCCAACCTCAAGTCCAAGAGCATTTCGGTTGCCAACCTCACAGTCTAATTTCTTCCTATGAAAGTCAATAATAACTGGATGTTTGTGAATGGTTTCCATTCCAGTCTTGATTCTGGATACGTCTCTCCTTTAAGGAAGCTATAGAGAACATCAGTATCCCAGACCTCTCAGTCTGAGTTCAACCACAAGCTCATGTCCATCGGACATTGCTGATCCATAATCTACGTACAGTTAATGGATCAGCTCCATTACAATGTGTGGTCTGATCTCATGTTTCTTCCTATTCTCAGATCGACATGAGTAAATATAGCCCCATCAAAAAGCCCACACTGCCTGCAGTCATTGCGGCCAAATCATGCAGCGTCCACACACGGCCTCGTCCACGCGCTCTCGTGATCGACCTCTCTCTCCTGCCCGTCGGTCGGTGACCACAGACGACGTACAGTCCTATCTGAAGCGCCAAGCAGATGTGAGTGTGATTTCAATACATGCAATGCACCTGAGTCCCTCACTCTTCTCCTTGCTTCACGATTGTAGAGATGTGATGAGCGCATCGGTCAAGCCTACGATCGACTCAGTCAAAGACCGCCATCTCCAGCTAAATCGCCTGTTCAGAGGCGCAATGGTCGCTCTGAGTCTCCCGATGCGTGGTTCCAGCGCATTTTACACGCTAAGCAGCTTTCGCCACTGGATCTATGCGAGATCTTCTGTTATGGCGACTCGAGACGCCACGCTCGGGTGCCTTTGAGCCATGTGTGCAGAGTGATGTTTGATCTGGACCCGCAGGCTGTACTGGACAGCGGAGGACCAGTCACAGAAGCGATGGAAAACTTCTTGTACCAATTCTCCAGTCAGGACACCAGCGGAGAGATGTATGTGGACGTCAAGGACGCACTGAGATCGCTCAATATCTGGCAATCTAGAGGAAAAACGCATTCGCCTGGGAAATCTACGGCTGGTACTTGTCTATCCTCTCCCACTCAATTGCCCAACGATTCGCCTGCCAAGGCAATTATGCTAGAAAGCAAGAATCAGAAGCTATTGGGCGTGATTTCGAGTCTCCAGAACGACAACCTCCGCCTCAGTCAGCAGCTGAAAGCTGGCGAGACGGAGCCAAAATCCAAGCCTCTATCCCAGTCGCTTGGCTCATGGCCGGCCAGAAGCAGCCGGCGCTCACCTGTCAGGATGCAGCAGCAGCCCAAATGGACGTCCAAGGTCGTGAATCCGCACGAAAAGCAGCTATTAGACATCGCCAATGAGCTGGAATAGTATGTGTCTTATCGTCATCGTAAGTATTGGTTAGACTAACGTGATCTTGCTTGTCAGCACGGGCGTCAAGCAGCTAGAAGACTTGTTGAAGAAGAGTGATCCGAGCGACAGTGGCTTTCTCAGTCTTAAGCACATCCGTTGGATCCTGAGCGACCAGTTCCGCATTGACGTGTCCGAGACCCATTTAATGGAGCTCTGTATGGGCCTCAACTTTGACGCACAGGCCAAACTCGACTACAAGGAGCTGGTTCACGTGCTACTAGATATGTTAATCTATGGCCCTCCGGTATTGCCTCCTTCGGCTAAGAGTTCGCTCATGCTCAAGGTCCAGCAGTATCTGCAAAGCGGCTTCAGTCCAGACACTCAAAAGAACGTCCGTGTTCTAATGACGCTCTGTGAAAACTACGACCTCGAAGCCAACGGCTGCATCTCAATCACAGAAGCTCTGCGCGTTTTCCTCCAGGACCTCGTGAGCCACCACGCTCTGCGCTTGCCATTCCCCATAGAAGAGCAGGAGCTGCTGCAGTTTCTCAATCGCTTTGCTGTAGCGCAATCCGAGAGCGACCAAGACTTTATCTCGTACACCAGTATGCTGGATGCCATTTTCGATATCAATCCGATCCAGAGCCAAGAAGAGTCATCCCACATCGCTGTAATGCGTGCCTTAGATGAGAGCTTCTGGAAAACGCAGTGCAAGGCACTCTGCAGTGGCGACAAAACTGCTGAGCCGCAGATCAGGACTCAACTGTGCAAAATTCTTGCAAAACTGGACCCAAAGCGCTCTTTCGCGATCTCCCAACGCCATTTCCACCGTATTTTCGAAGTGCATTTGGATGCCGAGGACTTGGAACTAGTTTGTAAAGTATTGAGTGTGCCTCATGAGAAAAGGAATGACCGTGTGCACGACCAAGAGAGAGTAATGGAACGGCTAGTCCGCTACGACGTGTTCCTGTGTCTGGTATTTGGAGAGCCAAGACTACTCGACCAAAACGGGATGTTGGCTCAGATCCATCGCAAGCTGGTGCTGGAGCAGACTTCGGTCAGGATGAGACTGGCAGATCTCATGAAGATTCATGGCGGGGGCTGCGCCATGACACTGCAGGATCTGCATGAGCTGCTGATGGTTAAGGCAGAAAAGAATCCTCTGAGCATGGTCGAAGTGTTGTATCTGGCTGGAGAACTGAATGCACATGGCCTCAGATTGCGAGTGACTGCTCTGTGGACTTATCTCACACGATCCTGCTGGCAACAGATCAATCTAGACACCTCCGAGACTGGTGAAAGCCAAGAAAAGACGACAAAGGCGCTCTTGGTGCGTTGTCTGGGGACTTACAGTCTGCACAAGTGCCTTGGAAAATATGAAAAACGAGATGACGGATGGATTTCGCAGGATTCGCTGGTTGCAGAACTCAAGCAAATGGCTCAGACCGTCGGCTTGGATCACGAAAGACTGTTAGACATCAACCACTTGCGCTCGTTTGTCCAGCAATTGGCAGTAGACACTGGAGAGGACGCTGGTCCAAGACCATTCACTATCCATGTTGGCTCGTTCTTTGAGTTCCTTTTCGATTGGACGTTGCTAATCCGAAACATGCAGCTGCCTCATGCGGTGGGCGATGCAAAGAGAGTGTTCGAGCTCTTTGACTGGCACTGTGACGGAAGTATCACGACTGACGACTGGAACAAAGCATGGCGTCAGATCAGTCCTAGTAGCAAAGGAATGGCGGAGTGGGAAATTCAAGTCTTGTTGCGTCGATTCGCGAGCAAGCGCAGCGAGGGTGAAGCTATCGACTACGCACGTCTGCTCGTGTTCTTGCTTGACATTGACCTCGAGCAAGCGCAAACGAAGCTGAAAGCTTTCGCTATGGGCGTATTCAAGCAGAGCAGCCTGCGAGCAGGAGGGAAATTGTCCACCGCCTATGTGGAGAAGGTGTTCCGACAACTGGACTCTGATAGCAAAGGCCATTTCAACTTGAGCGATCTTCAGCGGTTCCTAACACAAGAAATCGAAGAACATGATCATGAAGTGAAGGCTCTTGTGCAGAATCCTGGTGCTATTGGAGCTTTGATGGAGTTCTTGACAGGGAAGCCCAAGACCAATAGACAGATTGTGGTCTCCTTTGATCGATTCCGAGAAATGATAACGGCACTTTCCCGCACGCCTGTGAGTGATCAAGACCAGGAGAAGGCGAGACGAGTTCGGCACTTCAGTGTTCCAGAAGGCTCGCGAGTCCACGAAAGACTGCAGATCGTCTCAAGTCTACGAGCGCTGGAGCTGGCCATGCTTGAGATAAGTCGCCAGATATCGGATGCCTACGGTCTCATCTTTCCGTCTAAGGTCTATCGATATCTCTCACTTTCTGACAAGCCAGTGCTTCTGACTGCGTCCGCTTCGTCCGCTCTGAGAAGCTCCAGTCCGATCAAGCGGTCCATGGTTCAGAAGCAAACGCAGCGCGAAGTGGAGGCTATGGAGGCTAACCCACTCACGCCCTCAGGGATTAAGCAGACGCTGCGTAATCGCCACAACCTGCAGGTGTCCAGCCACCTTATCAGCCACTTCTTCCTGCACATCGGTGGCCGATCCAAATACTTCTTGGACCTGCTGCCGTTCGCCAAGTGGCTCTCGCCTCTGAGTACGGAGATGACGAGCAAAGTGCGCGCGATCGTGACGAAAATGCTGGTCCAAGGCAAAGCTGGAGGCGGCCGTATCGACCTGGACCGGTTCCTGGCGCAGCTGCACCGAAGGCTGATGGATTCGCCTCCGTTTGCGGCATCTGGACTCACTAAGAATCCAGACCCAGATAATGTTCACTTCGTTCGCCCGACGTTGCTGGTCTCTAAGCTGCAGCAACTCAACATCCCCATCACCAGGCAGGACATGGACGTTCTCATGCGGCACTTGGGCATGGAGGAGCAGGAGGAGATTGACTTCGCGCTGTTTCTCCAGCGGCTATATGAGCTCAGTACCTTCTCGTCCTCCTTCTAGTGCGCCATTCGTTTAAATGGCAATAGCACCAAGTCTGTATTTCGATCGTTAGTGCTTGTTGGTCTTAGCGGGCTGTCTGATAGTGACTGCGATCATGGACGGTGCTTTGAGAGGCACTGACGGTGGCGTCTTGGACTGCAGCGCTGATGGCAGGATGAAGCCCGACTCGTGGGCGAAGCGTTTGTACTCGCCATTGCTGGAGACAGAGAGAGTTGGTTAGTTGGACTCCTTGGCAAGGTGAATGGCGTCCGAGGCAAGCACGTACTAGAACATGAAGGTCACGAAGGTGAGCCCCATCATGATGACCATGATCCACTCGGGACTGGCGTAGAAGTACTTGGCTGGGATGTGGCCTGTGACTGGGTCTGTGTGCGTGCGACGAAGTACGCTCAGTCCTGGTACAAGCAGCGCCGAGAGGAAGTTGCCGCACAGCTGCTGCAGCGCCGCAACTGTGGCCTCGCTGGTGGGGAAGGCACATTCAACACCCAGCTCCAGTACGATGGGCTGTAGAGGTCCCAGTACGGCGCCCACGAGCAACAGAGCCGAGAGCGTGACCAGCACGTCCTGGCCCACGATGGTGAGCTTGAACCACGAGAGAAAGAATGCCGTGAGCAGCAAGCAGATCTGCAACGCGCGCTTGTGGTTGCGCTTCTTGTCCACGTACTGGCTGATGAGCTGGCCACCCAGCAGCGAGCTCACGATGAACGCGGCGCCGATGTAGCCGATCTGCGGCTTGGAGAAGCCGTCGGTGCTGAGGAACTTGCCCAGCAGCGCCGACATGGTGTTGAGCACGCACTCAGCCACAGAGAAGGTGGTGACCGTGATCCAGAAGCCCTTGTGCGTGAAGGCGTTGCCCCACTGAGCCCAGTCGTACTCGTCCTGCAGCTGCACGTCGGAGATGATGGACTCGGTCTCGAAGGTGGAGGACTTGGGGAAGGACCGGAAGAAGACGCAGGCCACGAGCCACGAGGCGATTGCCAGTACGGCCACGTACAGATTCCAGTCGGGCAGATCGGCGTTGTGGTGAACAACGAACGGTGCTACGAGGTACACGAGCGCTGTTCCGAGTGCGTTGGCGTTGACGGCGATGCTTGTGGACGTGGCGCGCAGCGACGGCGGAAACCAGTTGGCCGAGAGCACCGGTGGAGAGTTGACCATAAAGGGCATGGCCACGGAGGCGATGACCTGGCCTAACAGCGTCAGATGGGCCTCAGTTTCGATCGAGAAGAAACACGCGCCATAGCGGATGGACGCGCCCAGCGCCTGCAGTGCACCACCCAGCAAGACGCCGGCCTGCAGTCCCTTCTTGTCCATGAACCACGAGCCCAGGAAGGAGCACGGGATGTACGACACGAAGTAGACCGTGATGAGCTCCGTGGAGTGGAGCTGCTGCCTCCAGCGGTCCTCTGCGATACTCGCGATGGGCGCGTACGAGTAGCAGATGCCCTGGTTCACAGCCGAGAGCACAGACAGCAGCGCCACCATGAGCCACTTGCGTCTGCTGGCGTAAGGCAACTCTGCAGCTAAAGCTGTCTTGGACTCAGAGACCTTGCGGCCGAAGGTACCGTAGTCTGTAGCATTAGAGAGAGATAGTGTGAGGCGCAGTGGGCGATGGCCACAGGCAGCACAGACGCACCGTCGTCCTCCATCAGCCCAGAGATTCGAATGAATTGGATTGCGGTCGTTTCGCTTTAAGTTAAAACGGAGGGTAACAATCGGATTATACAGGGTACGTATTATGAAAGGTTATCGAACCAGTGTACAGTGCATGAGACGGGCCAGTTGCAGCCAATGGCACGAGATCTCTGGTGCTGGAACCAGCCAATGCGCTTGGCTGGTGCGACAGACGTGGACGAATAGAGAGTTTACAATGCGTATGAGTGGCTGGCTTGTCTTCTCACTCCTTAGTCCTCGTCGCTTGAGGTCACGAGACTGCCCAGGTCGTCGTCTTCGGAATCTTCGTCAGAAGAGTGGGGGCTGTAGTCACCATCCGAATAGGACCAGCTGCTGCTGCTGCTGCTGAGGCTGTCGCTGTTCCCTCGACGCCGGAGGTCTGGCGTGCTGTCTTTCCTGGCAGCCACTGGTGGTGGTGCGTCTCGTTGGCATCGACTGTCGTCTTTCTTTCCGCCTGCTCTGGCTGGTTTGGATGTAGATGTCTCATTCTGGTTCGAGCGACGGCGTCTCGTGCTGTCGGTCCCGCCTTCTTCTCCTGTTGCTCGGTACCGCAGATCTGGAGTGCCGTCCTTCTTGAGTCGGACGGCTCCAATTGAGTCCTTTTGTCGGCTCCTGCGAGTGGGAGGCTTGTCAACTGACGCTTCGCTTGGCTTGGGCTTCTTCTCGCGCTTTCTCTGTCTATGCTCAGCGTCTTTCGCTTTGCGAGGCGGTTTGTCGCTTGAGGAGGATCGATCCGCCGCGTTGGAGTTCTCTGAAGACGATGTCTGGGGCATTGGATCGGCAGCATTGCCATTGATTGGGCGGCTAGTGCGCTGCAGCTCGCGCTTGTCCTTGCGCGCATTCCAGAGCTTGGGCTGCTTGCTGATCCGGTCGAGCACTGTGAACGCGTCGCGCAGACTCAGATAAAGCTGGTGGCCCTTGGCCAGAATCATGGCGTTCTGGAACTCCTCTGACTGGGCCACCTTGGCGATCTGCACCAGGCGGTCGTACTCCTTCTTGGACAACTGGCGATCTACGAGCATCTCGGGCAGTGCCACGAGCAGCGCGTCCACCTCCTTGTGGAACGACTGGTTGGTCTCTGTCTTGACCAGACGCAGGTTCCCGGGCAGGTTCAGGATGATCTTGAGCTCGTCGCCCAGTCGGTGGCCGACCGGAAGCCGCTCGTTGAGCTTGAGCATCACCTCCAGCCCAACGTAATGGGCGGCCTGCTTCTTGTGCTTGTCACTGGCCTTGGAGCTATCGCGACAGGCCTGTTGCTGGCTCGTACGTCGCAGCGCGTGCGTGTGCAGCGCCATATTCGATAGCGCATGCATCTCACCTCGGGCGTAGATGGCGTCCAGCGCCTGCTCTCCGTACTTGGTGATCGCAGCTGAGACCAGCGCGATGTCGCCCAGGTCGCTCTTCTGGAGTTGCCCGTCGTCTGCAATGGCGCCCACGTTGTCGCAGATCCACTGGAGCAGCTCCGCCCGTGACTTGCCCCACTTGGCCTGGATCTCTCGCGCCAGCGCCGTGTCGTGGTTCTTGAAGAAGTTGCGGAACTTGGCGAAGCGGTCGTCCTGGGTCGCGAACAGCGTCTGTGCGCGTCTGGTGCTGCGCTCGCTCTTGACGTCGCTTAGGCTGAAGCCGCCCACGTCCAGACGCACGACAGCGGCCGAGAGCTGCGCGACGGACGCCATGCTGCAGATCTGAGTTTGAATGAAACTGCACAACCTGATATATCAAAAGAATCCAATGCTTTATCAATTCATACAGGTTGTTCATAAGCTGATAAAGTACGGCACTGTACTCTAGTGAAAGCTGAGGGACCTGTTGAAGTGAAGAAACTGTGGCACAGTTTCTCTCCCTCACTGATGCCAGTCCCTTGCGAACGTTGTCTGTCGCCATCACACAGCACTGCGAGCATTGCGAATGAGGTGGTCGCTTGTGTGTTGTTGTGCTCGAAAGCGCTGAACCCATTTTAAGGAACTAGTACAGTATCAGAAGACGCGAACTACAAGTACGCTAATGTCAATTGATAAGCTCTGTTGTACCGTACTTTAGAACAGATTTTTGTTTGAGACCTGGATATGATATTCTGTATGTATGACGCCGCAAGAAATACATAAGTGCGGTTGTTTATAATTTTGAACGCCGGCTGAGAGCCCAGAGCACCCGCAGCCATAGGCCACCACCAATAAGTGGTATTAAAACATTGCTGCTTCCTACAATATTGTATCCTACTTGCAAAACTAAAGATCATTGCGTTACTATCGCCAGCAGCAGAGAGCATACTGTACTGTCCCGCATAGAGCGAGATCTGTTAATCTTTGTAAGTTTTCCTCGTGTCCCTATGGGCCTGTCCCGCTGTCTCTCCCTCTCCAAAGCTTTGGCTCTCCCCGCTTCGGCTGTTGAACATTTCCAGTGTCCTGCCTTTACAGATGATCTGCCTGTGACCCAACGACACCCACACCGTAGGTGCGTGAAGAGTTTGTGAACTGATTGGCCTTCACCTGTTCATTCATTGGGGGTAATTGTCCTGCGGTCTGAAACAAATTCGCGCGGTAATTAAGTTCGCCTGCAAGTAGCCAGACCACTCTCACCAAACGATGTCAGGCAATGATGCGACCGAGAGGCGCACGCCACACGCGTGAGAGCGAAACGATCACGTTACTGTACAGTTGAGCTCGCTTTATTGACTGTGAATACACATCTGAAGCGTTTACGGTGGATTTTCATAGCGATCGTCACAAAGCGACACCAAATCGGCTTGCAAGTCCAGGAACCTTCCTTGAAAATATTCTTGAGCACTTGCGTTCAGCAGAGCTCGATTAGCATATTCCGCTAGTACACAACTGTAGATAATGTAGTCCGATTTGCACGCATTCAAGGCATCTATCCAGATTTCTTGCAGTTCGCATGGTCACCCGCCTCCCCGTCACAGCTGAGTTGTAGTGGAAACTTTATGTATAGTGAGCAGAAGATAATGCCTAATTGATGCATTCGTTTCTGTCAGAGTCCAGCGCATGCTTTCTTCATGACGGACACTAACACCAACCATTGCCTTGGTCTCCGGAACATTCCGTCGTCCTTTCGTTCAGGACATATATTTGATATGCGCGGAAACTCTCGGGGTGGTCTCATGATGAGGATGGTGAGCATGCGTGATATCCAGCGTCCGGTCGCCTTTCAAGGTTTTGCTCTGCACTCAAAATGTGATATCACGTATGCGCGGAATGTCCAGGGCCCAGATGTCAGCAGGCAAGGAGCAAAGCCGAGGGAGGAGGGGGAGGGGAGGGGAGAGTGTCTGACTGTTGTTGCCTCTCTCCACTACCAAACGTGCCGTCCACTGCACACGACTCTACCAACATGGTCTTTGGACGCCGTCTCGCTCTGGCCTCTGTGGCAGCGCTCGGGCTTGGAGCCAGCTCCAATGTTGGTACCGTCGAGTCAACCTCGCTATCCGCCTCCGCTTCCGTCTCATCCTCTTCGTCAAGCGGCTTCCAGGCTGTCAGGGCCATCCACGTGCGCGTGCAGGGCGATGAGCCTCTGTGGGACAAAGACAACAAGGTATTCGTGTCGTCCTACTACAGCACGTTCGACACGCAGTATCGCGGCCTTGTGGACACGGTCAACATGGCGGCCGTGGAGGGCGGCCTTAAGTATGTGCAGGCCGAGTGCATCAACGCCAGCGTCGTGACCAACTGCGCGCGTAAGAGTTCAGTCAAGTATGTCGTGTTCTACGAGACCACGATCGTGCAGCCGCAGGCCGCCATCGATTTCTACGAGTACAACTTCACGGTGGACCACGCGCTCGAGCACTGTCCGTTCGCACCCATGGACAGTGGCATGTGCGACGTCATTGACGGTGCGTACCCGGACGTGTGCCAGCACTACACTGGCGCCAACGGCACGGACAGCCTCGGCTTCTGCGTTAGCTCCACGCTGCAAGAGGACGATCCGCTTGCACTCTACAAGAACAACTACTGGTACTCGTACCCCAACAGCTGCCCGTACGACAAGTGGTCGGCCAAGACCGACTCGTGCCGCGAGGAGCAGGCCGGCGGTTTGTGCGACCTCGGCGTGAGTCCCGATGGCAAGACCTGCTCGTTCTCATACAAGGTGCTGGGCTACATTCCGTTGGACGACGTCGTGGGCATCACGTCCATGGTCAACCCCTACACGAACGAGACGTACGCCAACTACTCTGAGTTCTGCCAAGCCGGCGGCATCGAGTACGAGGTGGTGCTCAAGGACGATGACACGCTGGATGTGGTCACGACCATCCCGTTCTGGGAGAACCCGGGCTCGTACGAGGCCAACGCTAAGCGCATCACGACCATGGTCCAGATGTACCAGGACATGGTGGGTGCAACCACGTTTGACGCCAGTACAGGCCTCATGTACGCCATCCCGACGGTCGAAGAGCTCGTGGCAGCCAACCCGCCGTGCTACGTCAACAGCGAGACCTGCGCAAAGGCCGAGTTCGGCTGTTCGCGTGATCTCTACTCGCAGCTGTGCTTCGTCTGCGAATCGACCGACTCTTCCTGCGTCATCAACCCCGATCTGGCCAGCACTAGCAGCAGCGGCAGTATCGCGCTCTCCTCCAGCGACTCGGCCAGCGATGTGTACGGCGCCGAGCCGTCTGTCTCAGTCTCCTCCAGTGACTCGGCTAGCGACGCATATGACGTGGAGTCGTCCGCTTCGGCTTCGACCGCTTCGGCTGCTTACGACTCGGACTCGTCTGCATCAGCGTCGACTGGCTCGGCTACCTTCACATCAAGTTTGTCCGCTTCTGCTTCGACAGATCCGGCCACTCAAGCGTCTCAGGCCAGCGTTGCTGGTGAATCGGATTATCAGGCGTCATCCATGGGCAGCTTCTCTGCTGGCTCCCCCTCCAAGTGCAAAAGCCAGCTTTAAATGGCGACGAATTAGCACACGAAATACAAGGTATTGCGCCAAAATCCACATTTTTTCTTCACGATTTCTGCGTTTGGTTGAACAAACTTTAATGTTCGCAATAAAATTTCCGTAATCCTGTGAAAGTTCTGTGAATAGGTGATACTGTGATGAGATACCATTCCAAAAACAGGTGCAATCTCACAATCTCATCCCTATGCAAAGAAGTGGTGCCATGCACCTGGTTTTGGCAAGCCACAGACCTCGCGATGGAGGCTTGGGAGGCACCTGTTGCGGCCGACTGTAGCGCTTCGGGAGTCGAGGTCATGGCTGGCCCTGTGGGGTCGCTGGACGACCGCACGGCCGCATACTTCCAGTCCGTGATTCACGATGCGCAGGCGCCTGTGATCTGCGGTATGGCCGGCGGAGAGAAGGGCAAGGCCATCTTCGCGACGCAAAATGTGCCCGCTCAGTCGCGGCTGTGGACCGAGTCACCGTACGTGGCCATGCGACACGAGTCGAGCAACGCGTCGGCCTCCCCGACCGCCAGCGTCTGCAGCAGCCAGCTGCCGTGTTGCGCCCATTGCTTCGCTCCACTCGTGCACTCTTACCAGGCGCTCTGGGACGACCTTGTGGCGCGCCACAACGCTGCCGCACCATCTGCTCCTGTGACTTCCCAGGATCTTGACCAAGCTCTCGTGGCCGCAGGTGTGGACGCGCGAACCTGCGGCCTTAGTGGCCCCATGGCCGAGTGCGTCTGCGGGATCATATATTGCTCGCGCACCTGCCAAGCTCAGGCAAATCGCGAGTATCACTCGCTGCTGTGCCCGAGAGACGACCCGACCGCACCGATGCAGCGCTTTGTGGCCCATCTGCGTCAGACCAACGACATCTTCCTGCTGGCCGCCAAAGTGGTTGCGCGCGTCCTGAGCCATTTCATCGTGTCTCGCGACCCCGTTGCGGCCTGTGAGCCCGTCAGCATGTTCTACAAGCGGCCGCGCCGTGCCCCGGTCAAGACCGAGCCGCAAGCCGCTGAGCCGCAATCGGTCTACGATGTGGACGACATTCGCGGCCCGTGGCCCGTGGGCTTTGAGACCTACTGTCTCCAGGAGCTACTGTGCCACACGCACGCTCTGCTACTCCAGGCACTCGAGTTTAATCTGCGGCGGCTAGAGCGCGAGCAGCAGCTGCAGGGCCTCAGTGTGGCCGAGATCTGGACCGCGTGCGGCTCCGTGCTCACGCTCGACTTCTTCGCCGAGCAGCTGGGCTCCTTTGAGGCCAACAACATCCGCCTGGACGTGGACCACCCGTTCAAGGCACTGCTGGAGCTGCTAGAGCCGGACGTGTATAGCGAGGGCGCGAGTGTGGTCGCCGAGGCCGCCGACCGCATCGCCCGCGTGCGGACCGCGCTGGAGCAGTCGCAGACCCTGAATCTCGAGGACATCGAGGGCACGGCGCTCTTCCCAATCATCTGCACCATGAACCACAGCTGCCGACCCAACTGCACCGTGCTCTACACCAACAACGGCGACGCGCACGTGGTGGCCGTGCGAGACATCGCGGCCGGCGAGGAGCTATGCATCTGCTACGTGGACATCGACCAGGATCTGGCGGCGCGAGAGGCCAGTCTGCGCGAGTACCGCTTCACGTGCGCGTGTCTGCGCTGTCTCGAGGAGCGGCAGACGGACGACGAGAGCGACCACAGCAGCGTGCCTCTCGAGCAGAGCGAGTCCATCGCGGTCCAGTCCTGAAGCCAGCTCTTCATTGTCAATAAAGTGCATTCAACTCCTGTGTGTGTCTCACTCTTACAGCGCGTACGTCGCGGCCAGACCGGCGATACCGTTGAACAAATACGTGTGGTTGAGCGGCACGAACTGGTGCGTGATGATCTTCACGGCCTCCTGCGCAGCTACGCCGCCCATGAGCGCGGCCACGTTGTGCAGCTCCACCTCGCAGGACCGCGTCATCTCCTGCGCGTGGGCGTCCGTGATCCACTCGGCCACTGTCGCATTGGCGCCGGCTAGCGTCTTGGCCGTGATTACGAGCCACGCGGCGTCCTGCGCGCGCTCGGCCTCCAGAGAGCCCGGGAAGCGCTTGAACTCGGACGCGAATGCACTCACAGCCCGCAGCATGAAGTACCAGATGAGCGGCGACTGCGTAGAGTTCTCCTCCTCCAGATCCACGGCGTCCAGCTCCACGGCCTTGTGTTCCTCAGCGATCGTGCGCGTGTTGAGAACCTACGACAGCAGGGCGTTAGCGTCTTCATGCAGCCACCAGCAGAGCCATCGAGCCATCGTACGCCCAGGTTGTAGCAGTTCTTGCAGAAGGTCTCGACCTGTTCGGTGGAAATGCGGTCTGGCGGCAGCCCCAGCGCCTGCAGCTGCTGCCGCACGAAGCACTGGACCTGCGCGGCGTCCTGCTTGGCCTTCGTCACGTACACCAGCTGCAGCGCCACGTACGTCTCGGTGGAGGCCGTCATGTCCGGCACAACGCCCGTAAGCGGCAGCACGCCGTCGTTGGCGTCCACAAAGTCCACGAGCCCCCGCGCTAGAAACCAGAAGTCGGCGCTCTGGGCCGAGAGCTGTCGCGCGCGCGCGCTCTGCAGCACGGCCTGACACTCGTCAGGCACTACCGGCGCCACGTACGCCTTGTACGCGTGGTCCAGTGCCTCCAGGAAGTTGACCTCATGGCCATCGCCGCCCCAGGCCATGGACTTGAGCAGCTGCTTGAACTCGTTCTTCTCAGGGAACGTGCTGCCGCCAGCCAGTCACAGTCCATCAGTCCCATGACCAGCCATAGACAGACAGATACAACTAACGTACCGAGGCAGCTGGCCGTCATGCGAGGCCTTCCAGGCATCTGTGGCCTTGAGCAGCAGCACCACAAAGGGCACGTGGGCGTGCTCAATGGTCGAGAGCTTAGCCAGCTCAAACTGCGCCGCATAGGCCTCCAGCGCAGGGAACGGCTTGGACAAGCGCAGCTCGTGGATCGGTGGGTCGTTCTTCGCGTCCACAATCGTGTGCTGCGCCACTTGGAGCCGGAAAGAGCCCAGCAATCCGTACGAGTTCACGGCCTGCAGAGCCCACGTGAGCGTCCATCGATGGCTGGACAGAGACAGTAACACGCACCAGCAGTGGGATGGCCTTGTCCTGGCAGAGCTCGCCAAGCAGCAGCAGCAGTGCATCGTCCGTCTGCGTGGCGATCACCATTTGGAACTGGTCCAGATACTGCGGCTCTTGAGGACCACAAGGTATGAGTCCCGAGTCCCCCTGCCTAGCGCCCGTCATGACTGCGTACCTGTCTGCAGCAGCTGCAGCGGATCCGCCTGGCGGAAGTCCCCCTGTACGTCGGCGTTCATCTCCAGCAGCAACTCGCTCACCACTTGCGCGCGCGACCGGCCGAGCGCCGAGTGCGTCACGAAGAAGTTGTTGGTCACGTCGGCCAGCGTCACGAGCGCGTCGTCCAGAACTGTGATGCGCTGCACGCCGGGCAGCACGAGGTTCTTGAGCGTCTCGGCGCCCGTGGCCGACGCGTGGAGCAGCAGCACGTGGGTCTGCGCCAGGCGCCGCTGGCCGTCCGGGCCCCAGAGCCGCAGCTGCCGGTCGTACTTGTCCATGAGGCTGCTTGAGGTGTGACAACGGGGGACCTCTCGCCGCGAATCTATGCCGGAACGCAGGGAATCGACCCACACTATTTGGGAATCGTATCCCCAGACTAATCAGGACGAGATACGAGATGGGTACACTTTAAAAGCCATTAAGATTTAGGAGTTTAAAAAGAGTAGCCTTCAAGCGTGGATCGGGGCGCGAAGCCACAGGAGCCGGCCTGGTAGGCGCCCACGTGTGTGGCCATCTGCGCCACGGAGCAGCAGCCGCAGCAGCATGAGTACAGCAGGTCGTCCAGGACCGAGCCTGGGATCTGGAACAGCGCACGGATGCGGCCGCGGAGGCGTGTCATCCAGAGAGCGCACGCCACGCTCATGAGAAAGCTGAGCCAGTCGAAGAAGGCCGACGTGGTCACGGCTGCAATGAACGACACAAGCGCGACCAATCCGAAGGCAGAGACAACGGTCTTGAAGTCCATGAGCCCCAGACGCGCCGTGATCTGGCCGACCGCAATGCCCGTGCACAAGCACGACATGAATGCTGACCACGAAGGGAGATCGTCAGTCACGCTTTGAATGAGATGGAATGAGGAGGTCAATACCGTTAGGCACGAGGCTGTCAACGCAACCGCAGATGCCGGTCTTCCACTGGCCAAGAAGGATGCCGTTGCCGTCGAGATTCGGATTATGCTGCGGCGACCCGTCGACTGGAATGGCTACAACCACGTCCTCATCGCTTCCGATCGGCTTGATGGGCGGTTCGTACTGCATTGTGCTTCTTCAGATGGAGCGTTGAGGAATGAGCAGAGTTGAGTGCGTGGAGACCCAGCCGACCAGAAGCTGCCCCATGGTCCATATCCCAAGACCAGAAACGCTGGTTTAAAATTGTTGGGCTATAATTACTCTGGGTCGCGTCCAAGATTGTTCTTGTCGGTCATTCTCCCAAGCAGGAATTTCAAGTTCACAACAGCTTTCTCCTCTGCTCGAGCGTCATGTCGCCTCCTACGTTTCCGTTGTATGGCTACGAGCGCTTCTTCGCCATGGATCCCAACAGCAGTGCCAAGCTGGCGCATGTGATGACAGTCCGAGGTGACATTCCGACCCTCATCGCTCATTTACCTGCCGCAGTGCTGGCGACGTTCAACAAGCATCCCAAAATGCGCGCGTCCATTCTTCCTGGCAGTATGCCTCAGAAAGCCATGGTCTACCCGCCTCTGAGCGACGTCGCTGAGCTGGAAAAGATGGTCACCATCACGGAGCGGGAAGACGAGGAAAACGCCACGGAATGGACGTCATTTGTGCAATCAGAGTGCGAACGTCGACTGGACCGCGAGCACGACCTGCCGTTCTACTTCCACGTGTTCGCCGACTCCAAGACCAGGAAGTTCGCGCGCGTGATGCTCTTTGCAGACCACTACATGTCGGACCTTCGGTCAGGAACGATCATTCTGAATGACGTGCTTCAACATGCTGTGGTTGCAGCGACAACTTCCAATAATCCAGCCAATCCAGCCGTCTCGCTTCCCCTTCGTCCGTCGCTTTACGAATGCATGCATTGGGTGAACCCTTGGCTCAGTGTCCTGCGTGAAGCTGTATCCAAGTGGGTGATTGAGCCCGTCTTCAACTTCGATCAAGACGGATTCGAGCCTTTACTCCCCGTGGACGTGACAACGCAGCAAGATTTCCGAGGCGGTGAGCTAGTCCCCAAGAATCCGAGTCGGGCGCTTTTCTCCCACGGAACTGTAGCCAATATGCAGCTTGCATTGGCTCGTTGCGAAGAGGAGGGCGTGAGCCTGCAGGGGGCCATGATCGCAGCTGCCACTTTGGCCTTCGGTCTTGCAAAGGGTCACGGCAAGCTGAACGAGTTCACGGCAGCGCAGGAAGAGGACCCGTCGGCTTTGCACGTGAAGATGGACGTCAGTTTGGACATGCGCCAGCGTCTGAACGAAACCACTTTTCAGGAAGACGTGGTCGGCTTGTACACAACGAGTGGGAACCTGGTATTTACGAGCAGCGAGGGAGTTCAGGTCACGACGACCAAATTCTGGGATGTCGCGCGGAAATCTGAGCTTGAGTGGCACTGTCTGCTGGAGAGCCACGAGACAAAGCTTCAGTCAATGTACGCGAACGAGTCGCTTCATGCAGGCACTCTCCACGAGTCCAAGCTACGCGTGATCAAAAGCGTTTTGAGCGACACTTCGGTCAACAACCTGGACACATATCCGTATGCCCAGCATTTGCAACTTGGCTCCAGTGAAGCCAACGCCATCGAGATTGAACAACTTCACGTGTACAACTCGTTGCCATCGCTTTCGCCGGCCACCATGTTGTTCTTGACTGCGGTCAAAGGGTTTAACTACTCGATGATGTACAAGCTGGAAGAGGAATCAGCGGCTGAGCTGTTCCATTGGTACGTTCAGTGCATGGAGAACATCGGAACGTTCAGTCAGCATGATACGCTAGTACAAGCGAGTGACAGACTTACTCTGGCTTCTGAAGGTGCGTCAGTGACTCCAACCAGCTCCAGCAATGTTTTCTAAGATTCGCCACAGCAAAGATAAATAGCAGCATCAGCATATATATCAGTACACCGATCTCTTCGTTGCGTTTTTATTATTCGTATCTTCGTTGCGTTTTTATTATTCGTGTAACTCTACGTCGAGAGGATTCACAAATCAGTTTCAGCATGCAATTTCTACGGAGCAAAAAAATACTCACGTAGTTGATGAAAAATTCAGGTAGTCGATCGTCTTCAGCACACGGCTAAGATAGATTCAATGAGTCGTGAGCAAATTTCGTCGTGTGTCGGCATGTTGGAGTCGCGTTGAAGACGGTTGCGAACATCTTCTCGCTTTTGCTCATTGCGTGCAGTGCTGACGAGAAGGTGCGCGATACGCTTCCAGGTCTCACGTAATCCATGGACCGTTCCAAGGCGCAAATGAGGGTTCAAAGAAATCACAGTCTTCCCAACGCCGCTGGTAGAATTGCTAAGCTTCGGTGGAAGCGCATACAAAATACGCAGACGTGACTCGGTCCGAGTTGCATTTACATCCACACGAACCAAAACTTCAATCTGTAAATTTAAAAAATTGAGTGCGCAATTTAAACACTGTCAACAATGCAAGCCCACGTACCGAGTAATTATCTCCGTTGGTCAGGTCATGGGCAAATATCTTCATACCAAATTCCAGATTCGTTTTTGAGTCCGAAAGCGAATAGTACTGAAAAGTCTCGACGTGTCCGACGTCAACCGCCGCAACTCCACTCAACGGCATTCGAAACACTTGCTTGCGCACGTAGGCGGATGGCGGGGATATAGTTCCGGAGGCACCAGAAGAAGTTGATAATGAGTTCTTCATGGGTCTCCACGCACTAATATCGACATCCATGTTGCCACTCTGGCGATTTCCAGCGTAGAAAAACGAGCGCTCATCCGATAGAAGCACATCAAAAAACATTGACGGAGAAATCCTCGTACCCAGAGATTCTTCAAGCGCTGTTGCAAAATCATGCGGTCCGCTTTCGAAGAACGGAACGGCAGTCGGTCTAAACATATCATCTCCATTCAACTCCGAAGGTGTTGGAAAATACGTTTTCCAAGGCAAAATCACTGGAAGTGATGAGATGCGGTCTTCGTCAATTGGCGCTTTGGTAATACTTCGAATTAACCCAGAAACGAGCTCAATCGCGATAGTATACGGCTCGAACACAGGGGCAGGAGTGATTGACAGTGGATTTGTTGAGTCTACAGCTTCTTTCGGTTCAACTTGCTGCGTTTTCTTGTGTTTGATAACAGATAGCAAGATCTCGCAAGTTCGTGTCACACCTTCCAGCGCTCCGGCTTGAATCTGGGACTCAAACATTGTCGGACGGGTAAAGTGCACTCCAGTCTTGCATACAAATTGAAGCTTAGGGGTGCTTGGGCTGACTTGCGACGAATCTGATGTTACTTCATGCTCGACTTCCCGGAGTTCAACCAGGGTTTCGACCGAAAAGCAGTTGCTAAACGGGATACTGAGCGTGTACATCTTGCCACGTAATGTTGCCGACTTCACTGATCCCGAAGCATTTTCCTCTAAAATTTCAGAGTGGTATTCATCAATGGCAACCGACTTCCACGACATATTGCTCTTGAATTCGGGGCATTCCAACGAATCGCTCACGGGTGGAGGACGGTAGCATAGCTTGCGCAACATTCCAAACCGAGGATGGGCATGCCACTCAGACATGTTCTGGGTACTTGACGTTCCGCCGCTTTCTCCTTGCATCTTGACCTTTTTCCGCGTTTCTTGCGATATCCAAAGATCGAGAACGTCATCAATGACACAGTTTGCGATAGTTGTGTCAATAACTGTGGTCATCTGGTCGTCTCGCAATTGTAGAAAGCTTGCACTGGTAGCCACTTCGTCGTCAATCCAGGGCATTTGCACTTGAGTTCGTACTCGTGACGCCAGCACTGGGGGCAGAAAGCAGGTGTCCAAGGCCGTAGGTAGCATCTCCTTCTGCAATGGGTCTTGCTTGACAGGAGTAACAGAAGAAGCCGGCACAGCAGGTGCTTCAGGCACACGTTCAGTCTTGGTCAGATACTCAAATGCCGAGAGATCTGACGCGTAATGCAATGCCAACGCACTGGCGAAATTCTTGGACAGATAGAGCCCGCCTCTGTCTTCGCCGTTGCTGCTACTGTTGCTGAGGGATCTGGAGGAGAGCGGCAGACCGTGGCTGCTGTTGTTTCGTCCATTGAGACTGCTCCGACCATTGAAACTATTGCGGTCAGGATTGCTGCGGCTGCTGACTGTTCGCACTCGCTCGGAACTTCCAGCAGTCTGGAGTCTGTCGCTGGTGGATCGCCTGTCCTTGGCCAGCCACATGCCCTTGCCAAAGCGCGCAGAGCACAGGATCATATAGATCGTGTTGGATCGCTGGTTGGGCTTCTTGGTCGCTCCCTGCGGTGTGTCGTCCTCATCCGGACGCTCCACGACGCGGAAGGCTTCCCAACCGGCCAGTTTTTTGCTGCTCACGATGACTTTGCCCACAATGTTCTGGCCCAGGAACCGCTGGTAGAGCGTGGACTGGAAACCCCAGTGGTGCGTCTTGCCCTTCACCACGTGGAACAAGCACGAGGCATCCGGTGTGGACGTGAGCGTCACGCGGTGGTGCTCTGTGGCCTTAAGGAACTTGCCTGTGGTCGGGTCCATGAGGTAGATCGGTCCATCAGAGCGCGGGAACACGTGGTCGCGCAATTGTTGCTTCACCTGATCGTACAGAGACGACTTGCCGTTCGTTGCCAGCAGCGCATTTGAACTGGACGGCAGCATGGACGTCCGATGCGGCGGTCGCCGCTTGTTGCCCAGCGATGGGCCGGCGCCAAGCGCCAGTGCAGCCGCAGACTGCGCCGGACGGCTGCTGGACCACGAGTCTCCACCACAGGAGTTCATTAGCTCTGTCCGTGCGGCTACCAGTGCTGCGGTAGCCGCGTCATTGTCGGCGCCGTCTCCGTCCAGATCGCCCTTCCACTTAAGCGTCTTGGCCAGGAAGTGGAGGCCGCGGCGCTCGATAGCGTAGTTGAGTGCCAGCAATGTGGGCAGCAGTGCACCGAAGCAGACATGCAGACTCGTCATCTCCAATGGCAGCAGCTTGCGGCCCAGCGCAAGCAGCAGCGCGCTCGTGCACAGCGACACCAGGGCGCGCTCCAGCGGCCCCATGTTCAACTCCCGACGTGCGATATCGGCAACTGGCGCCATGCTTCCCAGTGCGATTGCGCTCACGATCTTTTCAGCCAATCTAAACGTCTTAATCGTCCAATATAGATTCTGATTGGATGTAATGTTGCCATGGAAGAGACTGCGATTGGAAGATATTGGTAAACAAAGTGGGATTATGCTCCTGTCTGGGTCTAGGTGTCGTCAAGAGCACGACGCGGCATCATTTGCCCCCCCCCCTCCCAATTGGAGTCGATGGCGGACCCGTGGGCTCAGCCGCGAGAGGACGAGCGCCTTCGCCAGCAGAGCGGCCAGCCGCGTATGGGCCAGGGCTTCCCGCTCATGCCACCGCCAGCCGCAGGCTCGGCCTTCGACCTCAGCATGATGCAGATGCACCTGCCACCACCGCCTCCGCTAGGAATGCCCTGGGGCGCTCCCGAGGCGTCACTCATGCGCGACCAGATGAACATGCAGATGGCGGCGCTCTATCAGCAGCAGCAACACCAACAAATGCGTCAGGCTCAGCCAGTGGCGCCTTCCGGAAGCGCTTTGCTGGCTATGCTGCATCCAGAGCACCACACTCCGCCGCCGTCCATGGGCCGAGATCCTTGGGCCAATGCCCCCATGGCTCCACCGCCGCAGCCGATGCACCCGCAGCAGAGACAGCTGCGCCATCCCTCGCCAGGTCCGAGACGGTCGCCATCGCCTGTGAACCCCAACGGCTGGGACCGCGACGCCAGAGCAATGGGCCGCCGCTCTCCGTCTCGTGAGTCGAATGGCAACGCCGTGTCCAGCGTCCAGGTGGCGCCGGCCGTGACCAAGCCTAGCGAAAACATCAAGGTGCAGGTGTCTCTGCTGGTGGAGGAATGCGTGCCCGGCCGCATGCTCATGGTCGGGCTCTTCCGCCTGGGCCAGAACTCGAACGACAAGCCGATCTTCGTCAAACAGGTGCTGTTCGAGAACAAGCTCAACCGCAAGTTCCGGTCGCTGCAGACGCGCATCACGTTCCGCGCTCCAAGATCCGCAGGCGAGTTCGAGTTCCGCGTGTTCGAGGAGCTCAAACGCAAGGACCCGACCAAGGAGGCGGCCGCGCCGGTCTACTCGAGCGCCACGATCGCCAAGAGCAACAAACTCAAGGTCTGCATGGAGTACGCGCACTTCATCGAACTGCTGCGCGGCGCGCGAGACAAGTTCCAGAGCGGCCGCGAACAACAGGACGCCAGCGTAGTGCTCAGCAGTCTGCTGTCGCTGCTGCGACTCGTGGACCAGATCGAGGTTGTGTTCTTGCACGGCCACGCGGTGTTCGGCGACCTGGTGATCGACTGTCTGGACCTCGTGGCCATGGACGAGCAGTCTATTGCGGCCGCCTTCCCGCCCAGCGAATCGATTCCGAACCCGATGGAAACGTTCCACGGCACGGTGCGCAATCTGCTCAACGGGCTCGAGGCCAACGAGTTCGCGCTGCAACTGCTGTCGCTGGAGCATGTGCAGCAGCTGCACCGGTTCCAGCGCGAGCTCTACTGCTCCGTCAGTGGCTTGTACTTCCAGAGTCAAGAGGCCCGCGCGAGATTCTGGAGAGATCACTTTGATGCCGACGCGGTGGCTCTGAACGATCCCGAGAAGACGCGCGAGCTCCTGCAGTCGGCCTTTGTAATGCAGAGGCTGACCCAGTGGATTCGGAGCGAGGCCGAGCGTCTGATTCCCGACAAGACCATGTTCCAGCGCACGCGACAAGCGATCTACGACCTCGTGTACGACCACGTGATCGCCAAGCTGTCGCTCAAGGCCGATCTGGACGTCTTCGGGTCATGCGCCAACGGATTCGGCACGGACGAGAGCGACATGGACTTGTGCCTGGTGCTGGACGCGCCCACGAGCATGCAGGACAAGCAGCATCTCCTCCGTCAAGTGCTGGAGCTGCTGGAGCTGCGTCCGGACCTGTTCATGGACGTGGACCCGAGTCGCCTCACAGCACGCATTCCGATTGTCAAGTTCACGATGCGCCAGTCCGGCATCGAGTGCGATCTGTGCGTGGAGAATGTGCTGGCCCAGCGCAACACAGCACTGCTGCGCGCCTACGCCGAAGCTGACGACCGGGTGCGCGTGCTGGCCTACGTGCTCAAGCGGTTCGTGAAGCAGCGCCGCATGAATTGCGCGGCAGAGGGAACACTGTCGTCTTACGGCTACCTGCTCATGCTGCTCCACTTCTTGCAGCGTCAAGACCCGCCGGTGGTGCCTGTGCTGCAAACGCTGGCACCCAATTGGCAGGGCGTGAGCAAGTGCGACTGCACGCCCTTGCGTGTCTGGTGTTCGCTTGGCTCAGCCCAATGCTGCCTCAGTGAACGCAAGGACGACATGCAGTTGCCGAGTGTTCTCTGCTCCGGCCCAAGCGACGAAGACGCGAGCGTGCGCACCCGCGTGGAGACGTATTTCTTTGACCCGCTGGCATTCCGAGATGCTTCTGAGAAACGTGCGCTGCTACAGAACTTCGGCCGCCGTAACAGCAGTAGCGTGGGTGAGCTGTTCGTGCAGTTCTTCGAATACTATGGCCTACGCTTCGACGCTTCGAGAGAGGTCGTGAGTGTGCGTATGGCTCGTGATCTGGCCAAGGAGGAGAAAAAGCGGTCGCACCAGTGGCGCATGCACACACGACTGAGCATCGAGGATCCGTTCGAGGTCGGCTACGATGTGGGTCATGTGCTCAAGGGCTCAAGAGACAAGTATATCCGCCAGGAGTTCGTGCGCGCCTTCGCTCTGGTGGCGTCTGCTGCTGAGAAGAGCGACGGAGAGACGGACATGGAAGAGCTCATGCGGGAGATGAACGCAGAGGTAATCGACGCGCCGTTCCTTCAATCAACAGGCAACCGATAGTCTTCAGTGGCGGGCTGTAGAGCCAAGTCAAGCGATAGAGATGGTACACTAATGCCATGGATGGAATATTGATCTTGCCGAAATCAACAAAAGTATCCAGCCAAAATTGCTTGTATTACCACCACGACAGGACCTGATGATCTAGACGTTCGAGATCTCAGCTACGGCTTTGTCCGCGCTGTGGTTCGAATCATCTTGTTACTATCGATAATGAGAATCCATTCCTTAAAGGTTGTCATAGGTCAGGTCAAGTTAATCACGTCCGCCAATGCCTCTAGACCGACCAGTTTTTGGGCTATTCCTTGACAAAGATCAAAGCGTTTTACTGCAATGATGTGGACTCGTTTGCCTCCGCGCTTAAGCACAAACTCAAATCTCCCGTGCACGTCAGCATCACTTTGCTCGTCTACGGTGACGAGTCCAGCCTTGAGTTCGGTGGCGATTTCGTCTGCATCCTGCAAACATGAGCCGTCTTTCTTGGCCAGGAACAGGTTGAGCATATTGGCATCGCACGTGATCACGCTTTTCTTCTCTGGCGTTTTTCAAAATACTCACTATCTTCGTTCAGTCAATACGGACAACTCAAGGCATGCCAACCAGCGCACAGAGCAGCTCTGACGTGGTCAAGTGTGCTTCCCGTGGGAATTTCCTGAATTTCCAACTCCCAAGAAAACCGCTTGATTAAAATCTCAATTATGTGCTTCTAGACCGTGATCATGCTTACAGTTGTCTACTCTGTTGGTTCACGTGTTCATCAGGCCAGCTCTTCAATACGATGGGTTTGGATAATCTTTCGCGAACCGTGGACTCGTTGGTGGTCCACATACCCATGTCACTAGTGACCAATCCAGCCAGCCTTGAGGTTGATGGTATTTCTCTCAAAGCACAAAGAGACTGAGGTGGTAAACAAACGACAGAGCCATGATTTGTTGTTGTTTCTATTGGGACCGAGTGAGAGCTCAAGTGACGGCGTTTAATAATTGAACTGCTGGACCTGGAACTGCCAGGAGAGCACCAAGGCTTCTTCGGTGCGCAAATATTTTACATGCACAAAGTCTTTGACTGTGACGACGTACGCGGCGCTGCCCTGCGACACCACCTCCCGCAGATTCCACCCGAGCATCTGCAGTCAGTCAGTCAGTTGTTAGTCACTCGCTCGAGAGTAGTCCATACGGCCATCGCGTACCTGTGTACAAGCCTTGGCATCTAAGTCCAGGCCGATGGACGGGGCTGTGGCCATGGCCATGACCTTCATGTCCTGGTGGAAGAGCAGTTCAAAGACGCTGGGGCGCACGCCTTCCAAGCGCTCCTCAAACACGCGCGCCTTGGCCACATCCTTCGTCGTCAAGCTGGCTGCGGCAGCCGCCGCATTGGTTGAGAGCGAACTTGCAGTCGGTGCTGGCGAGGGCTCTCGCTTCACGACGGCCTGCTGGAAGTCCACCTCTTGCATGCTCTTCTTGATCAGCATCACGACCTGCCACTTGACCCGCTGACTCTCGGGCAGAGCGTGTCGGTTCTCTCGCTCCTTCAGCTCCAGCAGTTCCGTCTGCTGTCGGGCCAACGCGTGATTAACCTCAAGCAGCTTCTGACGCAGAGCCACGAGGTCATCGTGGTTTCGATTCAGAACAGCAGCGTTTGAAGCTGTAGACGACGGGGGTGAAGACGACGACGCTTGAGCGGCTGCGCTGGAGCTCCGAGCGGATAAAAGCGACTGCATCTCCCGCTGAAACGTGTCCACGACGTCCTGTAACCTGCCTGTGTACGCGTCCAGATGCCGCTTCTCGATGCGCCGCGCGACCATAGCGTGAGCCAGCTCGTGCTTCAGTGCACGGCACTCGGCGTAATACCTCTCCTTCTCCTCGTTGCAGATCTTCCACTGCAGATCGGCAGTCAATGTTGGCGTAGCTGCCGTCGCAGCAGCCGACGCAGTGACGGCAGAGGCATCCGCGGCAGCCGAGAGCGACGGCGGTGCCGGGCCCATCGTGAGAATGGACGCGTCAGTTGGGAAGTAGGACGAGTTCATGGGCTCAGCCTTCATGTGGAGATGGCTCAGATGGTTCGGATGGCCTCCTGGATGGTGGTGGAGAGGCAGGACTTGCGGCTGCTGCGAGGCTTCGTCCCCGTGATTGCCGTTCGTGACGCCGCTGCTGCCTAATCGCGTCTCCAATGCCATGTTCTTACTAGAAAGAACGTTGGCGCTATTGCTCTCCGATGTTTTGGACACCGGACGAGTCGTCCGCTTGGCGCCGCGGTACGGAGCCGATCCTCCGGCGTTTTGGCGGACTGTTGAGTAGGCAAAGCGTAAGTCAGCGAAGTCGCCACGCCCAGTGCCACTGCGCTACGTACATGGGTTTCTTCGCAGCTTCAGCACCACAGAGCTGCGCGAGGTCGACTTGAGACGGCCAATCACAGTCGAGAACTGCAAGCCTCGTACCGGAAGGCCCGAGACGGCCACGAGCGTGTCACCAACGCATATACCACTGTTGGCAGCCGGCGTGTCTGGCGCCAAGCCCGTGATCTGCACGTGGTCGTCTACGCAGGCCAGCGTAAGACCGAGGCCGCCGTTGCGCTTGGTGATGACGCACTCGTACAAATCGCCCGACTGCGGCTCCTTCATCACCTTCTCGCGAGCAGCTGCCGCTGCAGCAGCCGCAGCCGCCGCACTGGAGACGCTGTTGCTGGCAGGATTGGCTGCGTTGTTCAAGGCGCTGCTGCTGCCGTGGTCGTCGCCAAAGGCGTCAAAGCTCTTGCGCTGTGGATCAATCGCTGATCAGTATCCGCATCAGCGATGGCTGCAATAGTCTACGCACCTTCTTAAGTAACCCAGCGGGTCCATTGTTCATCATGGCTTT
The DNA here is from genome assembly GCA_023335875.1 of Elongisporangium prolatum. Taxonomy (NCBI): domain Eukaryota; phylum Oomycota; class Peronosporomycetes; order Pythiales; family Pythiaceae; genus Elongisporangium; species Elongisporangium prolatum. Next base: position 46,826 of record JAADVW010000091.1, read on the forward strand.
GCGTCGCTCCTCGGCCATGCGCGCAGCAGCCGCCGCTATGGCATTGCTGTTGGTCGCGGGTACGGATGTCGGCGGCGCAACACTTGAGGGCATGACGATTGGTGGCGCAACCGCCACACTGGCCGGTGGCAGCGTATCGGTTGCCAGAGCCGCGCTCATGACAGCCGTGACGGCCTGTGCGGCAGCGCTGTCGTCCTCTCCCAAGAGCGAGAGCGGCGGCACCATGGGGTTGGACAGTTCAGGCAGAAGCGACATGGGCGGCGACAAAGCGCGCATCATGAGTCCTGGCGGCGGCGCCAGCGGCGTGGTGAGCGACATGGAGCTGACGTCGACGCTGCTGCTGTCCGCGCCCGTGGAGATCGGCAGCGGGGGCGGAATGAGATCCATGATGTTCTGCATGCATTCAGATGTCAGTTCGCCAGACAGACAGACAGACAGGACGGGGCAGTGTACATGCAGACGCACATCGGACAGCTTCTTCTCGTCCGCCACGACGGCCGCCAGCTGCTGCGCGAAGGCGGCCGCGTCGATGCAGAAGCTCGGCAGCGCGTCCATGTCGCTGCTGCTGCTGCTCGTGGGCTCCGTCGCCATCATCCGGAGGAATGACGGCGAGCCCAAGCGGCCGCGGTCTATTGGTGGAGGGGGATAGGACGACCAGTTTTAGCCAATCAGAGAAGGACAGCTTCCTGAATATAGTATCGTATATAAGCGAGAAAAAACAGTATTTCGGGTACAAGAGTGGGGCACTGTAAACTGGACACGCTGTATTACGCGTCTTCCAATGATCGCGCGATGGCATCAGCGATGGCATCTTCGTCGTACGCGTCGTCGTCTTCAGTCTCTGGCTGCGTGGAAGCAGCAGCAACCGCTTGTGGTGCAGGAGGAGCAGCGGGTGTTTCTGGCGCGGGAACTGAAGTTGGGTTGTAGGAAAACGCGGCAGGTGCAGCAGCAAACGGGTTCGAAGCGGTTGAATAGGACGGCGTGGACGAAGCGGCTGGGGCACCAAAGGGCGACGCACCTTCGCTCATGGGGAATCCAGCGCCTCCTCCTCCACCCAAGAGCTGCTGCTGCATCATGGCCATTGCATTCGGGTCCTGCATCAGTTGGCTGATCTGCTGCATCATGCCTGGGTTCTGCTGGAGACTCTGCAGCTGCTGGGCTAACTGCGACGGATTCTGCATCGCCTGCGCAATCATGGGGTTCATCTGCGCCATATGCTGCATCATGGGATTGTTCTGCAGCATTTGCGCCATGGCGGGATTCTGCAGCATCTGCTGCGCCTGTGCAGCCCAGTCGCCTCCGTCTGTTGGAAAGCCACCCGTACCGAATGCAGGCGTCGCAGGCGCAGATGACGCAGCCAGCGCCTCATCCATCACGCGCTTCATGGCGACCAAGCTCTCCCACTTCTCGGCCGTGGGCACCAGAACAAGATGACCCTAGTCATACAATAGACCCATCAGCAAGCCAGTCACACAGATCCAAGGTCAGATAGTGTACCTGCTCGACGCCTTCTTGGAAGCCCAGAATGCGCACGCATTCCATGCCACGCGAGCGGTCAAAGACTCGACTCTGTAGCGCAGCGTTGCCTAGTCGCAGCTTGCGGTACTTGTCTTCACTCGGGTGGTTGATGATGTTGGCGCAGATCTTCTGCAGTGTCTGCACTGCAGTGGCGTAGCCAGTCTCGTGGCGCATGGCCTGCAGTGCCGAACGCAGCTGAGCCACAGCCGACGCACTCGCATTGGCAGCAGCTGGAGCAGCAACTGCAGCAGAGACTGGAGTGGGAGCAGCTACGCGTGTCGTACCGGGCGTGAGCGTCAAGTGCAGAGCGCAGCCAGAGGCCACGTGGTACTCGGTCAGTAGCTTGTCGTTCTGCAGGATCTGGCCCTGGAAGATCAGGCGCTGGGCCGCTACTGGGAACCGTTGCGGGTTTTGCTTCTCTACAAGCTGCTTGAGCTGTAGCACTGTGGTGCTGGCCAGGTCCTCCACGCTCAACGCCAGCGACTCGGACGCGCCGCTCACGAGCTTGATGGTCAATTGGGCCGCCGCCATCTTCTCTGCTTCTGGAACATGCAGAAGAGCTGACTGAGGGATAGACTTTAATAGTAATCTCTGCTGAATAGAAGGATGCATTCGAATAGAGCGCTCTTGAGTGACCCATGTCGTTTCGGAATACCTGATCATGACGCTTCAGGTGGCGGCGATCCCGACGCTCGTGCGCGAAGGTGAGCGACTAAGAGCAAAAGCCAATGAGATCAGAGCGTGCGACTGAGTGCACTTGATACAGTGGACTCACTGGTGCAGACAGTGGAGACTTTGCCCAGTTCTCAGAGCGTACGTTTGATTGTGCGCCTCAGTTGCTCAGCTGCTTGCGTCAATCGTTGTGCGTTGGATGATACAGGTCCCAGAGCTCAGAGATCGAGCGTCGCGCGCGTTGACAGATATGGAGGCTTTCCAGCAGTCTCTCCGGCCTGGGCCGTTGCAGGCCATCGTGGGTAAACAAGTCGCTCGGCTGCAGACAGTCATGGCCCAATTGCAGGCGTCAGAGGCCGCGTCTCAGCCACACAGTGCGGCGTCAAACGCGAAGCGGTGCGCTCGCTCATATCTAATTACGAACCAATGGTGCTACTTACCTATCATCATATAGACCGCCGTGGTCCTCTCGAAGCGCAGCTGCAGCGTCCAAGAAGAAGGAGATCAAGATCCTTCGAGCGCCCAAGCCCATTTACAAATGGGAGCGAAGGCGCTTTCATCTGCGAATGAGTCGGAAGCAAGAGGAACAATCTCAAGTCTCTATCAGCAGCGACAGCAATGTGCATTCACCACTAGCAGGTGCGATTGCGAATGCACGTCTATCTCTTCACATGGACCGCTCACTCGGTCTCTGCAGACGTAGAAGACGATGCTGAGGAGGAGGCTGCCATGGAGCTACGGCCGTGCACTGAACCTGGCCACTATGTGCGCTCGTCTTCGGCCTTTACCATGGTCCCAGAGACCATGCAGCTGGGCTTTGAGCTTCAGATTGTGCTCACAGAAGACGAGCTGCAATCGCTCAAGGTACCGTGGTGGCGTAATCAGCTGCTGGGTACTGATATGCGCTGATTCGATCTCTCTCGCCAGTTCCAGAGACGGCGACTGGAGGCGGAGCGGCGCCATCTCCAGCGACAACAGACCAGGCCCAAGTACTAATTCAAGTCAATGGATGGATTCATGGATTGGATTGGAGTGTACAGTACAGTATACACTCGAGTGTATAGAGAGCTGCCCTTCTGGCCTCACGCCAGATGGGTTCACTGATTTTCCGTATAGTATACACCACGTCGGCATGACTCAGTTGGCTTTTCTATTTTGTTCATGTATAGTATACGTTTCCGCTGCAAATTGGTAACCCACTCAGTTGCCTTTATGCGGTCAAGAGATGATGAAGGCCATGGAGAGCGGAGACCGCATCATGTCGGAGGCCGCAGCGCGTCTGGACCAGTACGACAAGCCGCAGCTGGCTGTGGCCAAGCAGTGGCACGACACTGTCATCCTGCCGCGCCGCCGTTGGGACCCTAAGAGCAGCGCGTGGCAAATGGTGGAAATGGGCGAGGACCCGAGTGGCAGTAAGCTGTTCCCGGTCTGGGGCACCAGGCTGCGCGACCTGGACAAATTTGGCATCGGCATCGGGCTCTACTTCCGCCTGCTGCTGCAGCAGGGCCTGCTCATGTTCGTACTGGCCGCTGTGTCCGTGCCTAGCATCCAGTACTTTCTCAGCGACGAGTACTCGGGTCCGCTTGAGGAGCGCCGGTACAACAACCGCACTGTGGACATCCGCCTTTGGGGCTCGGCCGTGTGCACGCCGACCAAGGACTACAAGCACGCAGACTCGCGTGACGACTGCCCCATCAAGCCGCTGCAGTTCTACGTGGACTTCGTGGTGCTGGCCATCCTCAGTCTCTTCACGCTTGTCTCCGGCTGGTTCCAGCGCGCCGCGCAAAAGTTCATTGACGAGCAGGAACAGACGGCTGCGGACTACGCGGTCGTGGTCAAGGATCCGGATGCGGATGCGTGGGACCCGGACGAGTGGCAGCAGTTCTTCAGTCAGTTCGGCCCGGTCAAGTTCGTCACGGTGGCCGTTAACAACCACGAGCTGCTGTCGTCGCTGGCGCACTTAAGATACATGGAGGAGATGCTGCGGATGGAGTCGCCCGACCACGATCTCACGGAGCAGGCTCTGCAGCAGGCCAAGCTCGGTCCGCTGCCGACTGAAGCCGTGATGATCCCGCGCTTTAAGCGGCTGGTGCAGAAGTTCGGCGTGTGGCGCGATCTGGCCTACTGGCAGCGACAGGTCTATCACGAGCGCAAGTTCATCGAGACACTGGTGCAGACCAAGACGTATCGTGTCTGGTCCGTCTTCGTCATGTTCAACACGGAAGAAGCGCAGCGCCGCTGTCTGCGCGAGACCACCGCGGGGCTTTTCTGGACAGCGCTGGACTCGATGCGCTCCGTTGTGCCCAAGCACTTGCGCTTCCGAGGCACGAATACACTGCATATTGAGCCTGCAGTCGAGCCCACGTCCGTTCAGTGGAAGAACGTCGGTGTGCGCTGGATCCAGCGCTTCTCGCAGCAGTTCATGAACCTCGTGCTCGTCGCTGGCCTCATGGTCGGCGTCTACTACTTCATGCTCGAGTTCAAGATCAGGTTCATTGACGGAGGCGAGACGAGGTCCAGTGACGGCTCCTCTGTCACACACCGTCGACACAATCAGTACATCATGGCCTATGCGCTGTGCTTCACGGATATCTTCGGCTGCAAGGTGCTCCATTACGCCAACTTCCTGGAGCAGCACCAGACCAAGGAACGCGAGCAGCTCTCGACCCTGAACAAGCTGCTGATCTACCGCGTGTTCAACGGCGCAATCGTAGTGTATCTGCTCATGGATTTCACGGACACGCTGTCGCCCTCCAGTCTGCTACAGATCCAGGCCATCCTGATCGCCAACCTCACCACAACGCCTCTGCTACAGCTGCTGAGCATCTACGACCGCATGATGCGATGGATCTACGGCCCGAAAGCCAAGACCCAGAAGAAGCTCAACCAGTACTACTCCGGCACCTACTGGCAGTTGGCTGAGCGCTACACTGAAGTGACCAAGATCGTGGGCATCGCGCTGTTCTACAAGCCCATCTTGCCCACGGGTGTGCTCATCACGTCGTTGTCGCTGTTTGTGAACTATTGGATCGACAAGTACTGCCTGCTGCGCAAGTGGAAGGTGCCACCCAAGTACGACGGCCTGCTGGCCAGATCCTCCCGCTATCACATGCTCGGCATTGCTGTCACGACGCTGGTCATGATGGGCCACTGGTACGACGGCTGGCCGTTTGACGCCAAAACGGAAGAGGTCGTGCTCGAAGCTCGGCACACGAACCGCTCGCACATGAACTCGACGCTGTACAACCTGCTGGCGTTGGTCTTTCCGTTTCCTCGGCCGTACCGCAGCGACGTCAAGCGTGAAATGATGCGCACATTGTGTTCTCTGATTCTGTTGCTCACAGCTCTGGCCGTCGTGGCCGTGATCGTGGTGACACTGCGGAATGCCTGCCGCCGCTATGTCGTGGGGAATCACCACGGCAGCAACACCAAAGTCAGCCCTATTCCGGCCTCCGAGGTCAAGGGCCTGCATGCGTACGTGCCATCGTACGATTCGTGGTACTCGGACTTCCCGTACTTGTGCGTTCCGCTGGACCAGTTCGCGGCACGCTTCGTGAGCTGGTCGGGTGACCACGCGTCCTACTGCCTCGTGAACGACGTGATCGAGGACTCGGTGCTGTCGCAGTTCATCGGTGACCGGCCGCTGGAGCAGCTCTTCGGCGCGTGCAAGCAGTTCTCCGTGGCGGACGAGAAGCCCCAGGACGAAAGCGAAGCCATCCTGCTCCAGTACAACGACGTGGAGCTAGTCTAGCGACTCTATCTATTCTAAGCCTAATGTAACAGCATTTGCACCGAGTGACGTGGCACCGGAAGCGCTGGGCATTGGAAGTCTGAAATGCCTGCGACGCGCCATCCGAAACGGCTGACGCAAGTCAGCTCGTCCGTTTCTCTTGAAGTTGCAGTTGGCGTGCGAAAGGGCGTGAGGCAATCTCTCTTCATTCGCCAAGTTGCCTCGTCCGGACCAGATGAAGCTCCAGCTCTCTTTGGCGCTGGCGCTGGGCTGCGCTGCCTCCGTCTCGGCCTGCACCGTCATCGCGGTGGGCAACAGAGCCTCGGTCGATGGCTCCACGCTCGTGGCGCACACGGACGATGCCGGAGGAGCGGCCGCTGATGTCCGTCTGGTGCTCGTCCCGGCGCAAACCCACGCGCCAGGAACGCAACGAGCGGTCTACAACTTCTTCGGCGGCTTTCCTCGACTCGTGAGTCTGGAGCGCGGGCCGCACTACCAGCCGAATGAAGACGATAACGAGCAGCTCATGAGGCCGTTGGGGTTCATCCCGCAGGTGGAGCGTACGTTCGCGTACTTTGACCAGGACTACGGCATGATGAACGAAGTGCAGTTGAGCATCGGAGAGAGCACGTGCGGCGCCAAGACCGTCGGTTGGCCCACGGACGCTGGCTCGCATGGCAAGAACCTCTTCGGCATCGCTGAGCTCACCAAGATCGCCCTCGAGCGATGCGAGTCGGCACGTTGCGCCATCCAGACCATGGGCACTCTAGCTGTTCAGCATGGCTTTTACAGCGAAGATAGCGGCGATCCAGCGCTTCCAGACTTTGGCGACTCGGCCGAAGCGCTTGTGATCGGAGACCGCTTTGGCGAGCTCTGGGTCTTCCACGTGCTCACGGGTCCGCACAACACCAGCGCTGTTTGGGCAGCACAACGAGTGCGAGACGACCACGTGACTGCTCTAGCCAACGGTTTCACGATTCGCGAGATGGATCTGAGCGACAGCGACTGGTTCCTAGCGTCCGACAACGTGCAGTCATTTGCTCAAGACATGGGCTGGTGGAGTCCAGGCAACCGCTTCGACTTCACGGCTGCCTACGGTTTCGCTGACAAGGACGCCATCGGACCTCTGTACACTGGTCGTCGCGTCTGGCGCGTGTTTGACGTGCTAGCGCCGTCGCTTCAGCTCGATCCTCGTCTTGGCAGCTTCTCGCAGTATGCCACGTACCCGTTCTCAGTCAAGCCGGACCGACGAGTGGGGCTGAACGCCGTCATGGAGCTGCTGCGCGACCACTACGAAGGCACTGCGTACGACATGACCAAGGGCATTGCAGCTGGTCCGTTTGGTGCACCCGTGCGTTGGAGCGGCAGCTCTCAAGGCATCATGGGCGGATGGGAACGACCGATCTCCATGCACCGCACCATGTTCAGCTTCGTGCTCCAGTCGCATGGATCGTCTCTCCCGAATGCGCTGGCTGGAACGGCCTGGTACGCACAGGACGCTCCGCACGGGTCGGTCTTCGTCCCGTTCTCCTGCGCCCAGGAGCGGATCCCAGAGTCGTATCTGCTGGGCAAACAGAGCGAGTTCCATCCGCACTCGGCCTGGTGGGCGTTCAACTTCGTCAACAACTGGAGTCTCCTGCGTTTCAACGCCATTAACCAGGACGTTCGGGCAGAGATCAACGCGCTGCAGCAACAAGCTTTCACCAAACACCAGCAGCTCAAGGCCACAGCGCTGTCCAAGCTCCATGAGAGTGACAACAGCACAACGGAAGAGGATCTGCTCGTGTTCTTGGAGCGCGGACACAATGAATTTGCCTCGCGTGTGGTGGACCACTGGTGGCAGCTGGCCTGGACGCTCGTGGCCAAGTACAGTGATGGATACGTGACCACGGGGGAGAAGCCAGGCTTCATGGAGTCGCCTGGGTACCCGACCTGGTGGCTGCGACTGAGCGAGTTCTCCAAGTGGCCTGGCGATTCCTTCGCGCCCAACGCGCTCTACACGCACAAGAAGCTCAAACGCGTGGACAGCTCCACGTCTCTCGACGCCCAGCAGCAGCAGAAGCAGTCATCTGACAGCATGGCTGGCCTGGCTGCGCTGGGTTGGCTCGCTCTCGGCGCAGTCTTAGGCGCAGGCTTGCTGGCGCTAGCCCAGAAGCGCCGCCGTCGCGATGGCTACGCGTCGCTCAAGTAGACAGTCGGCCCCATCCCCATTCGTTCTCACGCATCCACAGAAGCCATTAATTAACTAATACCACCAGAGTAACTGAATGCTAGACGATCATGACAACTGCCCAGACCAGTACGATCCAGTGCAGACACGCTGTTCTGATTGCGGCGGCGAGCACGACGTACTCTCGGATGGAGCAGCGACTGAAAGTGGTGTTGACAGCAGTCTCCCACGCGCCCTTGACGCACTCGGTCTGCTTCAGAGGCTTGGAGGAGTTGGCCGTGGAGATCTCCTGGTCCTCGCTGACGCATGCGATGTTGCCGCAGACGTTCTCCAGGTAAGGGCGGTACATGTACGAGTAGACGCATTTGTCCGCCACCTCGACACACAGAGAGCGACAGGGCGGAAGCGGTACCATGGAGCTGTTGTCGGTGCTGCTGGCACACGACACCTGGACGCCGTCCATAACTCGCTCGAAGGTGGCGGCCACCCACGCCAGGCAGTGGAAGTTCCACACGAGTGAGCGACACGTGCTCGTGTTCTTGAATTGAAGTTCATAGCCGAACTGGCTCAGTGCCAGTGTCTTGGCGTCTAGATCTTCGCACACGCCTTGCTTCTGCAGCTGGGACGTCGCTTCGCTGTCGCATTCACCAGCGTTAGAGGAGGGGGATGGAAGGGATGCGATAGTGGAAGGACGACCAGACGACCGACTTCTGGCGCACTTGTGTGCAGTAATCGCTTCTTTATGACGAATGAGTACCTACCGCGTGTATCCCTCGACCGGGTCGAACAACATCTTCCCGTTCATGGCTGTGCAGTACTGCAGTCCGGCGCAGACTGCGCACGTCGAGGAGCTAAAGTCGCCGATCGCGGCCTGTACGCACGTCAGCAAGAGCGCGAAAGACGCCCACAAGATCAACATCCCCCCGCGCATCCGAATTTTCCTATCCTACTACCCGGCAACGGCTCAGTCATCCATAAAAACACATCCAGAGAGAGCCGTCCCTCCACTCGCCATTTTGAGATCTTGGTGACGACGCTTCGCTCGCCCATCCCCTTCATTCGTACCGTGGATAGTGGTACACCCTCTTCTATGCGGTATGCTTTGGGGTCAGGATCGACAGTACACCGTCCTAGTGACTGGCTGCGTGGGTGCAGCAGAGTGATTGTCGAAATGGCCAATAGGAGGAGTGGGTCACACATCCGCATTCGCGTCCAAGAGCTCAGGTCTCTTTAAGCCATGCAGCCCACGGAACCCGCCGTTGCCGCGTACTTCACCCAGCTCGTGCAGAGCCAGATGGGCCAGGCGCCCGTCGTCTGCGGCATCGCCAGCGACAAGAAGGGCAAAGGCATCTTCGCCGCCAAGCCGCTCAAGGCCGGCGAGCCTGTCTGGACCGAGGCGCCGTTCGTGGCCATGCAGCACGAGGACAACAAGGTACGATATGCAGTGACTGGCGCATTGGCGATTGGCTCACGGCTGCGGCAATGCAGGAGTTCGTGGAGTGCTGCGAGAACTGCTTCGTGCCGCTGATCAACAGCAAGGAGTGCTGGGAGCGCGTGGTGCAGTCCAACGCCGACGTGACGGAGGACGTGGCCACGGAGGCCGACTTTGAGGACGCCATCGCGTTCCTGCAGAAGGAGGGCGGCAAGAGCCCCGAGGAGAGCTATTTCAGTGTGTTCAAGATGGCGGACAAACAGGTGGCATGCCCCCAGTGCGCCATGATCTACTGCTCCGAAACATGCCACAAGACGGCGCTTGAGACGCATCACTCGCTGCTGTGCGCCTACACGAAGGACAACAACACGACGGCCATGGGCCACTTCATCAACCACACGCTCGGTGGGTCTTCTGACATGGATACATTTGGGTCGTAACATGGCTAACCTTCTGCGTTTAGTCACGAACGAGATCTTCCAGCTGGCTGCCAAGGTCGTGGCCAAAGTGCTGCTGCGCTTCATCTCGACGCACGACATGGGCCACGCGCGCGAGCCGGTCGACATGTTCTGTAAGCTGCCGTGGTGGGAGGTCATCACGTCGGAGGAGGACCTGGAGGACGAGAACGAGACGCTCGAACAGTATCAGGACCGCTTCAAGGGCCTGCTCACGCAGACCTTCGAGCACTTCATGAACGGCCTGCGCGAAAACTTAGCCACGTTACAGGCGCAGGACGCGCTTAACGGGCTCTCGGTCGATGCAGTGCTCGGCTCGTGCGACGAGATCCTGAACGTCGACTTCTTCAGCCGCGTCGTGGGCATGTTCGAGATGAACAACATCAGCATGGAGATCGACCACCCGTTCCACGCGCTGGGCGAAGCGCTCTCCGAGGCCAGTGCCGAGGAGAAGAAGGAGATGCCGTCCATGCTGGCGCGCGTCAAGGCGGCGCTGGAGAAGTTTGCGACCGACCACAAGCATGTGTTCCACGGCTGCTGCGATGGCGACGACCACGAAGGCCACGCGCACGATCACTCGCACGACCACGATCACGCCCATGACCACGACCACGACGAGGACGAAGACGAACTTTACGACATGGACGACGACTTCGTGGGTGTTGAGGGCACGGCGCTATTCTCCGGTATCTGCACCATGAATCACAACTGTGACCCGAACTGCACAGTTCTGTACACCAAGGACGGCTCGGCCCACGTCTTCGCCGTACAGGATATCAAGGTTTGTCCTGGCGGTCACCATTGTCTTAGAAAGGCCGCGACTCAGTCTGTTTGTGATTGCAGGAAGGAGAAGAGCTGTGCATCTCGTACATTGATGTGGACCAGGAAGTGGGCGATCGTCAAGAGTGCCTCCGGTATGTATTCTTCTCTCGCTCTTTCCAGTCCATGCACTTGACCACTCATGCTCTCTCTCTTGCTGCAGTGAATACCAGTTCGTGTGCGACTGCGTGCGATGCCAGGAAGAGCAAAACGCCTGAAGATATTCAGTTTCTGTTTGCCCATCTCCCCTGAGTTGCATTTTTGAAAATTTGACCCAAAAACCCAATTCTGATTTATCCAATCCTGATATATCCTGATTACTTCAAAATCCCACTCGACGGGCGAGCAGAGAAAATGACAGGAAATCAGTCCTCGTCTCCCTCTCAATCAAACGAACGCCGTCTGTCTGACTCACGTCCGATTGAAAAAAAACGTCCCTGGGGAGTCCACTCCGCTCGGATGATGATGACCAAGACCAGCCGCCCCAGTGCCAGGCGCGTGGCTCTGGGTTTGCTGCTACTGCTGCTGCTTCTGGTGTGTGCTGCCTTTCCTCTGTCGAAGGCTGGCGACTGATTCAATTGCGTCTCTAGATCACAGGACTCTGGCGCAATGCCTTCGTGCTGGCTCTGCTGCTGCTGCCGGCCTCCGTCTTCGCCTCCTGGGTGCTCCGCCAGCAGCAGAACCACGGCGTCACGTACGTCTCTGCCCTGTGGCTTGCCTCCTCTTGTGCTGAGTCTCGGTTGTTGGTACAGGGACCGAGAGCTCAAGCAGCTGTTGTTGTTCTTCCTGGGCGGCATCTTCCCGTCTACGCTGCTCGCACTCGTGGCGCAGAGCGCTCTGGTGCCATTCTGGACTGTCCTATGCTTCTACGACCAGCGAGAGTCTATCAACAGCCAGCTGCAGTCCTATTTGAACGCCACCGAGCCGGTCGAGGGCTCCGGATCGCTGGCCATGGCCGTGCCTCACGCGCCCCGCCTAGCGGAGCTGGTGCAGCAGCTGCACGTGGACAAGACCATTGGCTACTTCGTGTTCCTGCTGGCCATGGCCTTTGTGGTAGCTGCGCTCGTGGAGGAGTTCCTCAAGCTCTGGCTTGTGCAGGGCTCATGGAACTGCTGCTACTCGTCGGCTGCCCCCAAGACCAACGTGATCGTGGGCTCACGCCGCTCCAGTCTCAGCAACCAGAGCAGTCGCTTGTGGCTCTGTAGTCCGCAGCGGCTGCTGTACCATCCGCAACGCCACTCGAACCACTCATTCGTGGTCTTCATGGCCGTCGTGGCAGGAGCGCTGGGCTTCTCGTTCGCGGAGAACGTGGGCTACACCTTCGCGGTGCCAGATTTCCAAGACCGCGTGGCTGCGGCGCTGCTTCGGAGCGCTATCAGCACCTCGCTGCACTGCGTCTGTGGCGGCATCACAGGCGTGCGACTGGCCACGCGCCTGCAGCAGGCTCGCCGCGTAGGCAGTGGCGGTCTCTCGCCCAACGCCAGTGCCATGGCCCAACTCTCGACCTGCAGGGGCAAGCTGACTATGCTGCTACCGGCCATTCTGGTCCACGGCACGTTTGATCTGCAGGCTTTCTTGCTGGCAGCGCTTGTGCCGCAGGAGGCCATCGACAAGCACCCGTGGGGCTACGGCCTGGCACTGCCGCTAGGTGTGGCCTTCGGCATAGTCGTGGCCAGCGCCTACTACATGCGGCGGATACTGCACGGCATGGAGCAGCGGATGCACGAAGGCAGATACATCCAAGTGGCCGTGGATCTCGAGTCTGGCCAGCGCACGAGCATTCTGAGCGACGAAGAGGAGGACGACGATCAAGACGACGACCTGGACCAGGAGTTTGGCGAGCGCAAGGCACGTCGCGTGTTCAATATCTAGAGTTGCCTTTGTCTCTCGTGTTCCCATCGTCTATTGTTTCGTCTCCTCCGACGTTGGACAAAAGCAAGGGCGTAGTCAGCCCAGATTACGCTCGACTATTTCCAGCACCAACGGGTTTCGCTTGGGGCAAGTTCTCTGGAAATAGCGCCATCCTGATCGGTTCTGACCCAAGAGAGCAGCCCGAGGCCGTCGATCTCCATCTCGCAATTCGCCTTCTCTCGCCCTCTTCTCTCTCAAGATGGACTTCCAGCCGCCCACCAAGGATAGCGATGTGGCCGTCGACATGGGCGACAGCAACACCGGCGCCGACCACAACGGCATCGTGCTCGGCCGTTGGAAGACCAGCATCTTTGGCTGCATGGACACTCTCGTGCCCAACGGTAAGCCGTCCATCGCCATTGAGTGCGAGGCCCATTGACTCATGCTCTTGTGTCGATGCAGCCATCATGTCGTGCTGCTGCACGGGTCTCTCGGTGGCGCAGATCTCGGCGCGTCTTGGCGTAATGGACTTCAAGCAGGTGCTCGCGGCCTTCGGGGTTCTTTACCTCGTGGGCCTCATCACGGCCTGCGCCGACTCGGATTTCTTTGACTGGCTGCTGGCGCTCTCGAGCATCGTGTCTGTGCTCTGCATGACGCGTCTGCGCTGGCGCATCCGAGCGCTGTTCAACATCCCCGGCTCGCCACTGGAAGACCTGGCGTACTCGTGCTGCTGCGGCTGCTGCTCTGTGGCGCAGATGGCCTCGCACGTCGAGTCGTACGAGCCTGGCCAGTTCTCTTTCGCCCCGCGTGCCACGCTTGAAGGATACTCGTTCATCTAGAACTCCAGCAGCGCAAGAAGCCAGACCAACCTTTATTAACTTCTTTCTTATAAACCATGCATACTTGGCTTGACTATCTGTTGATTTCCAATTGCACTTGACTCTTCAAACTCCATTGGCCTGTGAGCCTGTCAACTGAGGACGTTGATCAAATGCGTGGAGGTCTTTCATAGCAAGTGAATCGCTTTGAGACCAAGTGAAACGACTAGACGACGTTGCAATCGCCATATTCGCCGATAATTCCGATGCGATGCACTACATCGCAGTGTCCGTTTCGCAATGCTTAAGCGATGGCGATCAGTTGGCGCTCCCACAGCGCACTTGGTATGCGATGCTTGTGGCTGCTTCCAAGAACCAGCAGCAGCAATTTCATCCGAAACCAAAGGCCACCAAAGCCCCCGACCACCACCGACTCAGAATCCATTTCACCAGAGAAGAACCCGATCCAGAACCATGAAGTTCGCTGCATCGTTCGCCCTTGGACTTGTGGCCTCGACCTTCAGTCTCATCCAAGGCGAGCACATCCAGGCCAAGATCCGCAGGGGCGAGATCCCGGTGCGCGCCGTGAACCTGGGGGGCTGGCTCGTGGCCGAGTACTGGATGACGTACAACTCCTCGATCTGGCATGGCGTGCCAGAGGACATCGCATACCATGGCGAGTACGCGGCCATGGAGCTCTTGGGCCACACAGTTGGCGACAACCAATTCAAACAGCACCGTGACTCTTGGATCACGCTGCAAGACCTCGAGACCATGAATACGACGCTCAACACAGTGCGCGTTCCCGTCGGCTTTTGGATCGCGCAGGGTCAGTCGGACGTATTGACCACCGACCAAGGCGCCATGTACGCCCCTGGCACTCTCGACTACCTCGATACGCTCATCCGGAGCTGGGCGGTCGAGACGAATATGTCGGTCATGATCAGTTTCCACGCACATCGAGGCAGTCAGAACGGCTACGACCACAGCGCCCCGACAGAATTTGGAGCTGCGCATTGGGCCGATGACCCAGTGAGTCAAGAGAACTCGGTGCAGGTCGCACTCTTCCTGGCCGAGCGTTATAAGAACGAGCCGGCATTCCTAGGCATGAACCTCATGAACGAGCCAAGGATGAGCGATGCGGCTGAGTCTGTGGTGCACGCGTACTACGAGAGAGCTTACGAATTGATCCGTGGACTAGGCAATACGTGCATCCTGGCCATCTCGCCCACGCTGAGCAAGCAGTTTGCGTATCCAGCCATGATGGCGTTCATGCCGGAGCCTTACTACATGAACGTCTGGCACGAACTGCACTCGTACTTCAAGTGGGGACTCGAAGGCGCTAGCGAAGCCGTCGTAATGCAGACAGTGGACAACTACGATCTCGACGTGCTCTCCAAATGGGTGGGCAAGCCCCTTTTCATCGGCGAGTGGAGTCTTGCGTCCCCCGACTCGGCTCCGTTCAACGACTCGACGCAGTTCAAAGCCTTTGGTCACGCGCAGTTGGAGATCTACAACAAACCATCCGCCGGTTGGGCGTTCTGGGCCTGGCGTCACGATGACGATCTGTTCGACAAGCGCACAGGCTGGTCTCTGCGGAAGCTGTTGGCGGATCAAGTGCTCGACCTCTTAGATTACTCTCGATTCTAGTTCGTATTTCATAAGTGAATTTTCCAAATCTAAAACTCGAAATCCGGATAAGAGAACTTCAGAATGCAACGGACGACAGACGAATCAATGGATACCGCTAGTTTTGCAGCCTGCCTGCCTTGTGGAGAGCCGTCCGTTTCACTATGGAAAGAGTCGTTGGTCCAGACTTTAATAATCGATCGCCCCAGGAACAGAGAGAAGGGGCTGAACCAAAACGGACAGCGGCCACAGCTCTCACTCTGCTCACTCCTCAATTCGCTTCACAGCCATCAAGCAACTCCCCCCACTCTCTTTAAGATGCTGTCGACCAAGAAACTCGTCCTTCTCGCTGCCTGCGTGGCTCTGACACTTGTGCCCTCTGCTGCAGACCAGTCCGGCCACTTGCGCGCGCACCGACAGCTCAACGAGGACTCCGACATCTCTCTCGATAGTCTGGACGGCAGCGGCTCCGTTGAAGACTCGGTCGACGACTTCGAAGACACCGAGTTCGAGTCCGAAGACTTCGGTGGCTCTGAGACGGACTTCGGCTCCGAATCCGACAGCACCGACGCCAGTGTTCGCGTCTAAGCCGTTGTCCTCTGTTGGCCTTCGAGATACTTTAGGACGATTGCTCTACGTTGCATTCCCATTCCAGTCAGCTGGGCTCACACGATCAGCGCTAGACGCACTATAAGATCCAAATAGACCCTGCTTCCTCCTTGTGTATCAGGAGATTTATTCCACAGACATCTCCATCAAGAGCCGCAACGCGTCACTGTGTCTAACGGTCCATGTGGCACAAGCTCTGGGATCAGGAGGCACGTCACCATGTCAGAATGACGCGAAGGTCCATTCAAATGTCGCAAGGGAAAAAGAACCATTTCTTCCTCGTAAACAAAATAAGAAGATTTGATTGGCCAGGAAGGGCTGAAGCCATTTTCTACTCCCACTGTGCATTCAGAAAAAGAATTTTGAATATTCTGATTGGATGAAAAGCAAACTTCCCGGCGATCGGATTGGCCAAAAGACGCTGAAGCCATCCCTCTTCAGCCTCTGCTTGGCACGCGTAATGCGCTGCAGAGAAGGGGAGGAGCCGCTGGATTTGTGGATGGTGGCTCTCTCGTGGTCCCTTCCTTGGCTCTCTCCACTCGCCAATCTAGAATTTCACTCATCATGGTCGCCAAGCATTTCTTCCTCGCGCTCTGCATCGCCTTCGCGGCTCTGGCCTCAGCCCAGGACTCCAGCTTCCTGCGCGGCTCCAGCGACTCGGTGGACGTGGAGTTCGATCTCGTGCTCTCGGGCAGCGGCAGCCTCGACTCAGCGGACGAAGTGATTGTGATCGAATACGAAAGCGCCAGCGCCAGCAGCTCGTGCGAAGGTGAGACCATCCAGGTGCCTGGAAGTGGCAGTGGCAGCGGTTCGCTCTTCTCGGCCAGCGGCAGCGGTGTCGACAGTGACGAAGTGGGCTACGAGTTCGACTGGCTCAGCGTGGACTCCTCCAGCGGCAGTGGCAGTGACCAAGACGTCGTGATCGTCGTCTAAGCCACTATACATAGTCTTTTATATCGCATTTCCTGTTCCCAGTGAATGAAAACCACGGCTCTCAATGCCTTAGAGATGTATCCATTGTGGCTCTTGGGACGTGACGGTCCGGCGTTTTGCTTCAGCGCAAGCTTAGGAGCCAAAGCGACGCCACGATCCCAGGAAACGGCCTCTAGACAGCCGCCAGCGTCCAAAATATCGTTCGTTTTGTTCATTAGCAACCAGTCGCGTTTGGTGCGAAATCATCAGCAGCCGTTTCAGTGCGGCGACTGAGCATTTGCTTTGGGTGTAGCGTCTGCCTCTGCTTTCATTTTGCCTTTTGCGCTCTCAGCAATCAACGCGTTCTCAGCATGATCTACGCCAAGAAGCTCGTGTTCATCGCCGCCTGTGTGGCTCTGGCACTCTCTCCCGCGGCGAGTGAATCGGCCGGCCACCTCCGGATCCACATTTACTCGCACAATCAGGACTCAAGCCCCACTGTCGTCAAGCAGGTGGAGCCGACTGACCCCGAAGACCCGCTCGATGGCCCAGAGACGCCCGAAGTTCCTGTGAACATCGCCATCAAGCTGGACATCGAGCCTGAGACCGGCAGCACCGAATCGACGGACGACGTGGCCGATTCAGACGAGCCTGACGAGACAGAGGAAGACAGCGGCAGCTTCGACTCAGCGGACATCGTGAGCCTTCAGGAAGACGCACTCGCCACGTTCGTGGACAGCGACAGCAGTCTGAGCGACGACTCAACTGACGTGAGTCTGGACGAAGACGACGAGAGCGGCAGTACCGACTCCTTGGAGCTCGCGCTCGTCCCTGAAAGCCTGCACACCAATGTGGCGGGCGGCAGCGAAAGCAGCACCGATGAATCCGCGGACGTGGGTCTGGGCGATTACGACGCTGGTAGCTTCGACTCGTGGGATCTCGACGCCTTCCGCAAAGGCGCACCGGTCGTCGTGACTGACGGCAGCGAGAGTGGCACCGACGACTCGGTGGACGTGGGTTTGGACGACGACGCTGGCAGTGTCGACTCATGGGAGCTCGCCACTGTGCACGAGAGCGCACCGGTTGAGATCGACGGCAGCACAAGCGATTCCGCTGACGTGAGCTTGGACGAAGGCGAAGACGATGCTGGCAGTGTGGGCTCGTGGGAGCTTGCCACCGTCCACGAGGCCACGCCAGCTGAGACCGAAGGCAGCGACAGCGACTTCGACGACTCAGTGGACGCGAGCTCAGACGACCAGTCGCTCTTTGACGACGACAGCGACGTGGACCTCGTGCTGCTCGAAGCCAAGGTGGAGCGCCGCATCAAGAACCACCGCCCGACCACTTACATCCTCAAGAGTCTGGAGAGCCTGTGACATCTGATAACGACTGGAATAAACCATTCATGGAATCAGATATCCTGATTTCGGATGCATGTGGTACACATCAACTCACAGCAAGAACTAACTGGTTATGTGCATAGCAAGAGAGAGAGAGAGCAGTCCTAGTGATGGCGGTGGCGACGGTGGTGGTGCTTCTTGGGCGCCGACGTGTTGGGCTTGCAGCCCATGACGCCGGTCTTGACCGTGCAGCAGTACGAGCCGAACTCGAGGCCGTCCTGCGGGCCGGGGCACGCGCCCTTGATGTCGGCCACGCAGGCCTGGCCCGTGACGCAAAAGACGCCTTCCACGCCCTCGACGCTCATGGGGCTCTCGCCCTCGCCCGTGCAGACGGCCGAGTCGTCATAGCTGTCAGGCTTGGACTCAGAGTAGCCGTAGCTTCCAGACTCGGGCTCGGAGCTGTCGTAGCTGTCGGACTCGGACTCCGAGTACGTGGGCGCCTCGGTCGTCGCGCAAGGTGTGACGGCTGGCGTCGCAGTCGTAGGGGACGGAGTTTGAGGCGCAGTGGTCGGCGTGGCGGTCGTCGTGCAAGGCGTGGGCGCAGGTGTAGAGTCGTACGATCGGATGTGCACGCGGACGTGGGACTGTGTGGAGGCAGAAGCCGAGCCAAGCGCGAGAGCGACAGCAGCAGCGAGCAGGAAGAGCTTCTTGGCGGGCATGGTGCGGGAGGGGATTGGTTGCTGGGGAGCTGATGCGCTTAGGAAGGCAAGACTGGGAATGAGCTCTTGCACGCCTTGGCAGCGTTGAGGTTGGCTCACTCAGCTGCTGCGCTGGACTTTGGATCTATCCAAAGATCCATGGGACTGATTTATGGCGTGATTCACGAAGGCGATGGGTGAACTTGAACCCACTGTGAGCGTGAACAGTCGCCCTGATTCATACGCCATGCGAGTCATTCGTCTGGGCTTCTAAAGAGAACAAGGCACAAGCAATTGGTATGCATTAAGGGGGCTCATCCACTCCTACAGGCGACAAACATACGGAGCGAACCACGTAAAACCCTAGCGCAGCAGACACGCTGTGAACGAGCCTCCTTCGGACGTTTGGCCAGAGCCAAGGAATGTCACGTGAAGCTTCTCATGGGCCTTCACGTCTAGAATGCACACAAGCGGCGACGACACACGAAGCCCACTGCCGTCGGTATCGAAGCACGTCTGGACGCACTGGTCTCCTTTCATCAGTGCGAATGCTTGGCCGTTGATCGAATTGCAATGGCAGACGACAGCGTTGATCATGAACGATCCCCCTGTCAGGAATTCGATTGTGCCCGCAGGATCGATCTCAAACAGCTCGTGCTGGATGGCGTTCCACTTGACGCTGGCATTCGTCACAGCAGAGCCCGTCTGAGTTGTGTGGAGGAAGATCGGCGTCTGTTTGTCGACTTGAGTGCGCAGCAGACGGACTTCGTCTCGAAGAGCTTCGATCAACGTCGTGGAGCCAGTCGCATCATTCATCTTGGCCAGCGGAGCGTTCTGCAGCTCTTCACAGTTCTTCGTTCGGGCGACGATCATCTCTTTCAACGCTGCGAGTTCGTCCTCCTGGTCGAGAATCTGGAGCTCCATGAGACCCAGCTTGTCCAGCTGCGCAGGCGCGAGCGCGAACGTGTACGTGGGCGTCAGCTCGATGGGCGGCACTTGGGAGATCGTGAGCTTGAGTTTGATCTCCAGGTTCAGCTGATCGTCTCCAAGGAACTGGAGATCGCAGGACGTGTTTCCATTCACATTGCCATCAGTAGACGAATCCAAAGCGGCGCGGAAGATCTAGAACAATGGAAACCATCAGCATCCTCAGTAGCTGCAGTGATTGCCATTTCAGAGCGCACCGCTACATAGCTGTCCACTGTGGCCTGTGGCAGCACTCCGTCCGGTGGCACGAAATCGTCTAGATCCAGCATCCCAGACTCCCTTCGCTCAACGTTCTGGATCAGCCAAGTCATTTACTTCCTGACACGACAGACGTACCACTGCGCTTTGGATTTGCGGTTCGTGAGCTGCACGTTGAGTTTGTCATCCTGTCGAATGAGCACATAGCGATACGTGTCAGCGGGTCTGGAGGGAAACGCCACAGCTCCTTGATGTTCCATGGGATAGAGAGGTCTTTGAGTTGTGATCTGGCCGAGAACAGACAACCTTCGTGTGGGTCGCAAGAGGCAATTGGTGGAAGTTTCGGCTCCTCCAATAGACGACGTCGAAAACGAAGATGGAATTGCCCTCGAGCCTCAAGGCCTTGTGTTTGTCTGATTGATACTAAAATTTTCTGCCAAACTACTAGTTTCCGAAGAGTATTACCGAAGTACTTCGAGAAGTAGTACTGTATTCTTCGGTAAGTACTAATTTAAACGTTTTCGCAAGTACATTAGATGTATTATATTAGTGGTTCTCAAGGTTACTTCTGCTTACTCGCAGAAATGGAGTTAGCCAATCAGGTCGTCGCAGAAAAAAAAAAGCACCAAAATCGGTGCAGAAATGAAAACGCAGAGTCTGGTACGTTGATTATATTTGTCTAAATTGTTTATGCAGAAATGCCCATCTCCTTTTTCTGCGTTTAGTTGAGATTACGTATTCTTGAAGCTCAACAGAATCGGAAAGCAAAACCGAGTAACTTTTCTACAGGCAAAATGTTGGAATCTGATTCGTTGAAACCGTTTTTAAAACGTGTTTTATTGGCTAAAATAAATCGTAGTTGATTCTCAAAGTTTCCAGCGCAGAAACGCTTATGATTGGTGAATCTCTCATTGCTCGCAGAATGCAGAAGCAACCTTGAGAACCACTACTGTATTACAACTGTATGGTACTAAAACTGCTCTACTGTATTGGTGGTGACAGTAACATCATACGGATCGTCCTTGGTCTTTTTGTTTAACGCAGCAACGAAAACTCCTTCTTCCGTTTACTTGGAGCACCCTTTCCAATTTGAACACTCCCACACCAGATAGACAGCGATGCCTGCGTTGTGTTTGACATGCCGAGCCACAGCGTCTAGTCTAGGGTACGAAGGCAGATGAGCGTTGGCGAATGTGGCCATGGTGAAGCCCATGCCCACACATCGACGTACCAAGGCTTCTCGCCCACTTGTCCTGACCTTGTTCTCTAACATGACAAACGCCTTAGACAGCGTCTCCTTCGGGAACAAGTGCACTTATGACGCTATTAAGACAGGAATTGGAAGAAATCTATTTGACAGCAACATGTTATGATGTATTTCTGGTGTCCTTGAGGATTGAACCATTGCTTTAAAGCGCCTACCAGGCGCTGAGGTCGTTCATGTGCGGCTGGCGCTCGCCATCGAACGGAATCTCGACCCCGTCGTAGTCCAGCACGAGGCCCATTTTGGCGAACACGATGAACGACTCGGACGTGTTGACCTCCGGAGACCGCGCCACAAACGCCGTCTGCGCTTTGCGGATGGCCGCGGTGGACGCCGCGCTCTCGAGCGCAATCGTAAAGATGGTCGAGTACTTTGGCATGTCGGCACCTCCAAAGTACGCGGTCAAGTTGAATTCACTCGACACGCTGGACGTGCCGACCACGAGGGCGCGCGCGTCGCTTTGCGCGTGCGCTTCGATCTCTTCTCGGAATGCCGTGGTCAGATTGGTGGAATTGGACGACGAGGACACGAAGTAGAGCGCGACGTGTCGCCCGTTCTCTTCCAGGTCGTCGCCCACGGGGTACACCGCGGCTGCGGTCGTGTTAATAGGCACGACACTCTCGTAGCCGAACCATGGGATGTTGGTCTCGAAGTCGTTGAAGTTGTTTCCGTCCGGCTCGACGACCGTCGTGACGTGGTCGCTGTTGAACACGTCGAGCAGATGAGTCACGTTGTTGAAGTAGAGCTCCGTCACGTCGTCACGCCAGAACCACGCCTGGTTCTTGTTGACCGCGGCTCGCTCGCCGAAAGCGCTGTCGAAGATGTGGTACTGACGGTACTTGAGCGGCTTCTCGTCCAGCGTGCCGTAGTCCGAGATCTTGCCGTGTTCCTGGAAGTGGTAGTCCAGGAACTCCTTGCGCGTCATGTTGGGCTTGCGGCGTAGCGCAGAGACAAGCTTCACGGGGCCGCTCTGGTCTTGAGCCTCCACTGGCGTGAGCGCCAGGACGACGGAGCACACGAGTAGCACGAGCGTCTTGGTCGAGATCATCTTGGAGAGCTTGAAAGGTTGCGGGCTTGGAGGCGAAAGCAGGAATTCCGATCGGGAAAGTCGTTTACTCAGGTAATAGTAGCACAGTTGACTCCATGGACAGCTGACTAGACTACAGTAGTCACAACGTGACGCCCGTCATCGAAATGATGCTGACAGTCGACTCTCTTTTTCGTTCTCAAGCCAGGCTGTGCTGGCGACTGGCAAAGGCCTCTAGGCCAGCAGTATCATTTTGATTGCGCTTGTCTCAGCTTGAATGATTTTGCTGAGACGGCGGAGGCGATTAGTGATTGGCTGCTCATCTGCACCTCGCTTACGCTGTGTCCCAATCCGTCCAGATGAGGAAGATTGCGCGCCAAGTCAACCGCTCGCTATACGCTGTACATCGAGTACTGTATTGAAGCAGCTCAAGAAGTCAGGTCCGGTCACATCACTCTCAGACCGCGAACTCAGGCTTGCTGGTTTGAACTGCAGCCCATTATTTCCAACCTTGATACAGTACTGAAGTGGTCGATCGTATTTTGGCATCAGCTATTTCGCTCTGTTTCTTGCATGAAATTTATTCCACTCAATCTGATTTTGCCTTTGCCTTTGACCAGGCTGGCAGGATTTCGAAAATGAGACGAGGCAGCAAGAAATATTTTTCTTGGCATTGTGCAGGACGTTCCCATGCACGAAAAATCCTGGATCTAAGACGATACGGAAATCGCTCGTAGTTTACCAAAAACCAGACAAAAGATTACGGTCGAAAACTACCAGAGGTCCAGAAAATCTTGGTAATTTTCGAGCCAGAGAATGGCCGGACCAATCAATGAGTGGAACTTCAGAGTATGACGAAGGCATGGATACACCTTAAATGATAAACGTTTCAATCAAGTTGTAAATTGAGGTTTATTATAAAGAACCTAAAACCAGGTTTAAACCAAAAAAAGGTGCACCGTTCCACAACTGCCAAATTTGCCCATCTCCCGTTCGGATCAAAGTGAAAAACAATTTATATCCACTGATTTTGATGCTTTGTCTGGGTGGATAGGAGAGATCAGCCACACAGACAAAGCATCAAAATCAGTCATTCTCATAGGCAGACAAGACAGCATGCCCTCCACGCCAACCAGCTCAAAAGCCGCGCGACAGCACGAGCAAGATAGCGCAAAGAAGCGGGTTGTACGCGCATTCCAAGAGCAAAAGAACTGGCGCGAGGTCGCCGAGCACAATGACCTCTCCTACCAAACTGCACGCAGAGCCATTATGGCTGCAGGCGATGCGGAGAAGCCACAGCGCGGTGGTGTTCGGCAAGGGTGACTGTCGAGGCGATGTACAAGCTCGAAGAGTACATTGACGAAGATTGCCGCCTCACCCTCAATCAAATGCGCGACCGACTGCTGAGCGATTTGAACCTGGCAGTTAGCAAAACGACTGTTCATCGAGCGCTGCAGGGCATGCTGTACAGCGTCAAGCAGCTGCGAGTTGAAAAATCAACGATGAACAACTCGGTCAACAAGAATAAGCGCATGGCGTTCGCGAAAAAGCTGCACGGTCACATTACGAGCGGCGACATGGTCATTTACCATGATGAAAACAACTTCAATTTGTACCTCTCGCGTACCCAAGGTTGGGCGCCTGTGGGACAGCACGCGGCGACGCAGTTACCCCCTTCGCAAGGCGACAATCTGCACATCATTGGAGGCGTTTCATCAGGAACGGGCGTCGTCTTGCTCAAGACACACAACGGAGCCATCCACAAGGAAGAGAATGCAAGGTTCGTCGCCGATCTCTTTGTGGCGGCGTTGAACACGCACGAGTACCGAGAGTTACCGCCGACCAAGAAGA
>JAADVW010000910.1:0-12725 GCA_023335875.1 Elongisporangium prolatum
GTGGTTGTACGCAAATCGCTCCGAGGGTCTATCACTGGCCATGGTGCTAGCGGTCTCAAACGGCCATGCACATGTGGCACAATGGCTGTTGGAAGCCACAGAGAACGCCAAACGAAAGCCTTGTGATCGTACTTCCTATCCCAAAGGCTTTCCAGGAGATCAGCTTCATGCCGTCGTCTGAAAAGAGCGAGAAAGCTGCTAACTGGGAATGAATATCTGCGTTTTTGATGCCTTTCATCAATGAGTTTCTATTTATTACACTGTCATTGGAGTTCCATTCATGCTACAGGCAGGCATCACGGCTTTCAACAGGTCATTCCTTTCGACCCAAAGCCCGAGAGGGATTCGTATTCGTTTGATTGCAGAACTGGCGGTAAAGCTCAGTAGCTGCTGCTGTTCTGTGGTCTCTAGCGTGAGGCCTAAATCCGACGCAGAGCTGTTCCATCGCGAGCTGAAGTAATCCGAAGGAACGCATGAGAGCGTCTGCTGAGCGCCGACGACGATACGCGGCAGTTGGAATGCGAGGCGATGGACGGCGGCGCTACTCTGCTGGGGATGGCCTCGGTCAGGATCACAGCGCGCTGGCGCTGGAGCACGGGCGGACTCATGGTCTTGGTCACGAGGAACTCCCAGAGCTTGCATACTTTACATTCCACGGGCGAGGATGCGCACTGGTGACTCGTGTACGTGTGCATCAAGCGCTTGGTCGAGTGGCAGAGCGAGCTGCCGCAGGCGCTACCGGCGCGGCATTGCTGCACATGCTCCATGCCACGTCGGAACGAAAGCAGCTTGGCGTCCCATTGTTTGCGCGCGGCAAACGCACTCGCCTGATTGTCGTTGGTGTGATTGATAGGCTGGGTGGATTCACTGCGGCTGTTTCTGTTGGGCGCAGCATGCGGGTCGGTGGGAAGACTGCGAGTGCATGCTGCGTTCATGGGGCGGGGGTGAGAGGCGTGGGGTGATTGCTAGAATGAGCAGAGCCACGTACGTGGTCTGGCTTAGTTGCTCTTTCTGACCGAATGCGAAAGTAAGAAAGACGTCCGCCTTGCTGAGAACAAATAAACGCGCCACGCTCGGCAGCGTCACACAAAGCGCACACGAGGAGCTCCAGTATCAGCAAGAAAATTCCAAGAACCAGTAGGAACAAATCCAGAACAAAACCTGTTTTATTTTATATTCGTTTATAAATGCATCATCCACGTATATATAAAAATTATTAATGCAAGCTATTGATACCCTCTAATAATAGTATCCTGTCAAAATACTTAATGTACCCGTGCTGGCGGTAACGTCGTCATTAGGTACTGACGTAATTACGAAATTCTCAGTGACAAATTAGCTGAACCTACTAAATTCTACTAGTACATCGCTTTAAGGTAGTGCATGAATAGTGACATTAATTTACAGAACCTAAAATGCAGGATTTTTTTGAGGATGGACCACAATCTGTTGTCACTGTAATCAGGTGTTCTAGAGCTTGTTCCTTTGCGCAATCAGGGTGCATGTACGGAATCAGAAAACAGATTTGCACCAATGCCTTTCAATGCAATGGGAGCCCACAGAATAATCTCCTTGCGATCTCTCTGGAGGAATCGGAACTCTTGGGCCCATGGGCTTCTAGTCCATTCACGTACAAGCAAATGCGTAAATATAATACAATGGGCAAAATGAGGCAATTTTGAGCTTGTGGAGTGCGTTGCTAGTTCAAATGACTCGGTGAGTCAGCAAAATAGGTCTGCAGGATGAAGGCGCGCGAGAGCAGCGGGTCGATCTCGTCCTCCATCCAGTCTTTGGTCGGCAGGTTCTGCAGAAAGATCACGAGATCTTGGAACTCGAGCGCCTTGAGCTTCTCGCCAAACGTCATGAGGATCGCGGCTGAGACGTAGACGTGGAAGCTCTCAAAGCCGTTGTCCTCGCACAGATATGTATCCCACAGCCGCACGATCGCGTTCAACGGCACTTCCCGCATGAGCAGGCAGTTCATCCAGCGGAATGCAAACTGCACAAACTGCAGACCTTCGCTCTCGACGATGTGCTTAAATAGATCGGCATCGCATCGGTGCACGAGCTCCTCCATCCGCTGCACCATGCGCTGCAGGCCAGGCTGGGCAAATGTGTAGTGGTCTTGGATGCCATCCAAGAGCTTGGTCAGACACCAATAACTGTCGGCTTCCACGATCTGCAATCGCTCAGGCGTGATAAAAGACAGATCGCAAGTCTGAGGCTCCTCTACATCAAACCCAACAAATCAGTTTGACTCGACACCAGCAGCTGAAATGAGAGGATCGTACCGACAAACGCAGACAGGAAGACGACCAGAAACGGAGTGAGCAAGTCATTAATACCCTGCACATAGCCGCTCGCAGGGTGACGAAGAGCCCAAATGTACAGCACTCGCTCCATGCACTAGTACAAAAGGTTCGTCAGCACAATTAATCCACCAGAAAGGGCGCAAAGCACTGACCTGGTGGATACGCTCGTTCTGGAAGAGCTTCACATCGGCATTTGTACGAGGAATGTCCACCAAGATCTGACGCAGCGTGGTCTGTTCCTTCGATCCCCGGTCTGTGTCGGGGATATAATAGTACTGCTGCAACAGATCGAGATACTCTTGTCGCTTGCGCTCCAGCATGGGCTCTCGTCGATCGTGCTTTGCCGGCATATATCCCTATCATCAAACACACTGGAGCTGTCAATGATCATTGCATCCTGCAGACCCAATACGTCGTTCAACACGTACAAGCAATAACCGCCAGGCAGTGGGACGATACTGTGTCGGAATGCCACCCCAGCTGAGCTCACGCAGCTTGTCAATGTCGACTGTGTTCTGCTGAAGCAACTGGTGGAACTGCTCACTGCGCAAATTGCCAGCAGCATTTCTAGAGTTTGATCGCTTCGTATTCGGCGCAGGCGGCGCATTCTGATCCGAAGACGACACTTGCTTCTTCAGCTGCACGTGATCCAGCGATTTCGAGCCCTCGTCGTCGTCATACTCGTTGCCGCTAGAGCCATTCTTAGGCGACGTGGCTGTGCTTTCGGACGGAGACGACAGTTTCCTGCAGAATTAAATGAGATCTCAAAGCACCGATTTGAATCATGAATCGCACACGAAGACAAACCTTGGAGGCGCTGGCGCTGGAGTCATCCACACAGGAGGCAGCTGGCCGCCGCAGACTTGCTTCACAGACCCTGGCAGCGGCTGCTGCTTGTTCGCGCCTTTGGTCGCGCGCGAGAAGAAGCCAGCAGTGGCGTTGCTGCCCAAATTGTGCTTATCTTTCTTCTTGGAAGAGAACTTATGCAGCGCATTCTTAAACAGACTGGACGACGTGGACGAAGGACTGGACTATTGCATGCAGCAAATGTACTTTCGTCAGCATTATTCCGCTCTCCATGCTCCATCTCAATCACTCTATGCCGCAATCCAAGCGCAGCAATAGCATTGCGTTCGCTTCCACAGAAATACAGACTGGTATATGCAAGCAACGTAGCGTCTGTGAACTCACCGTTCCATCAGGCGGCGGAGGGTCCATCATGGTTCACGAGCAGCTCCGTTTCAGAGAACGACTGTAGCTCCTTCGCGTATGGAGATTGAGTTCTGTAGCAAAGGCCAGCAGCGTCTGGCGGTAGACTGATAGAGCAGACGAAGGGACAGACACGCTCCTCTGCGCTGCGGTCGTTCTCCCTCTCTGCGAAGGCCGGTGGCTCTTGCGAGTCAATTTGATGCGGGGGCGACAGCCGGCGGCGGGTTCACGCGACCGGGACAAGGAAGCCCCCGTTTTAAACACACCAGATAGTGTGGACCACACTATGGGTACCCAAAAATCCAGGCGTTGCACCCAGCTACAAATCAGTGTGGTACAGTGTACACTACTTAGTAGCTCAAAGTGGATAATTTCATTTTTCTCTAAAGAATTATGACACAAATTACCGGACAGCGACTTCAACTGGGGGTTCGCTTCCGTCTGTCGCGCTGTACTGTACAGCAAACACAGCGGATGACGAGTGACGCAAGGGCACCACCCTTGAAATGCACGCAAAGATAGATAATTCCGTCCAGTGCTGGAAATAGTCTGCGCGCGGTTTAAAATGGCAGTTTATCTATTGCGGCAGCAGCATTAAGCAGGAAAAACACCGGCGTTGATAGACTTTGCCGTCATGGCCCGTTCACTTGAGGTCCACAAAGCGCGAGGGAATGTGATAAGAAAAAGTAGACCAGCGCGATCCAAGGTCATCCTCAATCCGGGTCTGCTTTTCTCAGATGAGTTTGCACATCTGGGTTCCTTCAGCGACAACCGCAACAAGATCTTTATCCATCCGCCTGCGACGTTGAAGGAGAAAGATATTGAACGGGGCAGAAAATCAGCTACACGCTTCTCTCACTCCAGAAGGTACTGCGCCGCCATGCGCGCAAATTCTGCGGCGTTTCCCAGATTGATCAGCATGGAGCGATGTGAGAGCTTTTCCCAGTAAGTTGGCGTCAGTCGCTATTAACTCAATGGAAAGAGCCATACCCACAAGAGATTTCTTGTGGCGCTTGTTTGCAAGAAGCCGTTCTGCACCGTTCACTATCGATCTGAGTTGACGGTTCTACTCAGATCGGCAGCAACCGAGTTGACTTACTCACAATGGAATCAGAAACCGTCAGTGGCTCAATTCACCATACTGAACGGTAAGCTTTGTCTTGTAAGAGCATTGCAACGGCCGTCGCGAATGCGACCGCGTATAACTCGAGATGCCAAGGATCATCGATCGAAGTGTCCATCAGATACCAAGTGCAACAACGCGGCGGCCTTTTTTTTACGTGACACGGAGGGCAGCTCCTCCCCAGCCATGTGAGGGCTTCAATGTACAGTGCGAGGTGGCGATCGCACGATCGTAGTCTGTCTGATGGCGCTCCAGTCTCATGACCCATCCTTGTAGATATGCGGAATACGCCGCGCTTATCCTTCGAGCACTCGCAAAGGCGTGAGATGTGAGATCTGCATAATCATCAACAACCGAACCCCAAAGCCCAGATTCGTTTGATCCTACAGTAACGCTGTCCTATTCATTCAGCCTGCCGCATTTTCCGCCTTCAAAAGCGTGTCCGTCCAGATGGCACGCGCCTCTGCTTGCTTTGGATTTGCGTCGGTCTTCTACACAGCGCAGCCGAACTCTCTTGTGGTGAAGCGGAAAAACCTCATATCTGAGGTTACAAAGCGCCCAACCAGATGGCTCCAAGTCATTCCACAGCTTTGAGATCCAAGATCTTTCCACAGTTTTTGACAACCCTAGTCCTCCATAGTCAGCGGCATCTGAGGCCTCGCACCACCAGTGGTGTCGAGAGACCGGGCGACCGGAAACCCTATCCGCTTTGCACCAAAAAGGCAGGGGAAGGGGAAAAGTGAGTGAGAGTGCAAGGGATATTTCGTCCGTGCTATGCGTTGTGGCGTTGTGGAAGGGTGCAGATTGCTCAATAAGGGGGTCATCGGGTACATTCTGCATACAATCTTTCTGTGGTTGTGGTTTAGGAAGGTTGCCAAATGCGAGGGAATCAATGGAATGTGGAGGGGAGGTCTCGGGCATTCTGACAGCCAAACCGGATCGCAAAAACGAAAACGAGCACAAGGCAACGGACTGAGAGAAAGCGCGCGAGGGTAAGGAGTCTTACTCAGCAAAGGCGCTCAGTGCGGATGGGCAGAGCGACTCATGGACTTCTCTCGTATGTAGAGCACAGCAGCCACGCAGTAACACACACACACAACACAGTAGACACAAGGATGACGGATTTTATTCGCAGTATGTGGCCCAACGCGACGGCGCCAGCCTCGGCAGCCAACGCAGGCAAGGTCAAGACGGAGGTGCTTCCAGTGAACCAGATCCAGGTGCCGCCCACGCCGCTGGCGGAGGAGGCCCTGGCGCTTGAGAAGCAGCGCGTAATCAAGATGGAAGTTCTCGAATGTTCGACGACCTCGGATGCCGGAAAGGCTCAGCGCGCAGTGCGACGCGATGTGGTGAACGCCCGCCGCGACAAGCGCAAGAGCATGTCGGCGTGCTCTTCCCCAACGGCGGAAGCCAACTTCGCAGTCAACACTGTGGCCGTGGAAGCCCCTGTGAGCGTGAGCGACAAGTCCAAGAAGATGAAGACGGGTCTCACGACCTCAGCCACGGTGTCGCCTGAAGCAGCCGCCCTCTCTACTCAGAACACGGACATGATCGCCATCCCAACGCTGCCGACTCCCGAGATGGACCCCTCGGGTGAGGAGCGCCTGCGTCTGATGGAGGCTCAGTTGGAGAACCTGGACCCGGATTCGAAGGAGTCGAAGAAGAAGCGCCGTCTAATTCGCAACCGCATGTCGGCGCAGCTGCATCGCGAACGCAAGAAGGCCTATGTGGGTCAGCTTGAAGATCAACTGGTTGACAAGGAACGCGAGCTCAAGGCTCTGCAGGAGAAGCTGCAGGCCATGGCCAACGAGTCGCAGCAGCTCAAGCAGAAGCTGAGCGCCATCGAGACGACGGCACCCAAGGATCAACTCCCTCTCACACAGACCGTCGCGCCCATTGTAATGGCCCAGTTGCCCAAGGACGAAGACACCATTGTTATCAAGGACGAGCCTCTGGAGATTCCGACGCCCATGGCCATCCCTCCTACCACTCTCTCGGACACTTGGGATTACTGCCTTAAGGGCCTGGAAGACTCGGAGATGACGGACGTTGGTGCCAGCGATCTGCTGAGCGACTTCGATCAGTCGTTCGCTGCTTATGACATGGGCGCCTACGCCGAACTGGCGGCTAAGGCTCAGGAGCTGGACCAATCGCAGCAGCACCACGAGATTCACGCAGCCAAGAAGAACCTGGCCATGATGATGGCGGTGATGTTCTCGGTCTCGTTCTTCGGCAACAGTCCGTTCTTCTTCAACCTCACGAGCGGCAGCAACTTTTCGTCCATGTTCAACGCTAACCCGCCCAAGGAGTTCTCTCAGATGAGCATCGCCTCCCGCATCGTGGCGTGCTTGGAGAAGACCTCGTGGAAGGAATTCCGCGATCTTTCGTCGTGGACGTCCACGGGTGAAGAAGCTGAAGTGGATAACAAGGAGCCGGTCGCTGTGGCTGCCTCGCCTTCGGCTGCCTCGGACATTACGGACTCGTCGGACTCTTGCGATTCGCCGGAGCAGAACGCCAGCGAACTCACGTTGGGCTTTGAGACCACGGATCTCATTGACGAGTTCGAGTACCCGGTGGACGACGCCTTTGCTCCTGCTCTGACTGACTCGACCAACTGGTTCGGCGATGACGACTTCGGCCAGAGCGACGTGGACGAGGATGAAGACAGCGAGACGCTGTTCCGCACCTCGAAGTCGACGTCAACGTCGCTTGTTACCAGCAAGTCGATCACGTCGCGTCTGTACTCGACGCTGACGAATTTGTGGCACGAGAAGAACCAGGTGCTACTGACAGTACTGAACGACAAGAACGAAGTGACGCAGCGCTCGGTGGCAGACCTGAGCAAGATTCAGAAGGGCATGGCCAGTGGCAATCTCTTCTCAATAGTGGGCGCTTCAGACGGCAAAAACGCGACCAAGGCGCTATCGGACGATCAATCGGTGACGTTCCTTTACCCCATGAGTGCGTTTAACGACGCCAAGCCTCTGGATGAAGTGGACGCGCTGGCATCGGACATGATGTTCCTGGAAGTCTCGTGCCAGATGAGTGCGGGCGCCGGCAAGATGTAAGTGTGCGCGTAGAGATCATATATATAAGCAAGGAAGTGCGTGAATATATCTATTGGCAGCTGCCGACCTTTAGCCTATCAACCGTCAGTCTTCCGTTTCGCTCGCTTGCGTTCGCTGCCGCTTCGTGGAAGATGTGATGTGCGCTGGCTCCTCATGCGACAGCGCGTCGCTTGACTCGCATGGGAAGAGATCCACACAGCCGATGGACGGCATTGGGTCTTTTATGCTGCCTTGGCACTGCTTGGTCCCCTGATGGAGCTCCAGCAGCTGCAGAGCGAGCTTTCGTGACGGCAGAGCGACAAACACGCGCTTACGGCCTTCCCAGTGGACGTCCAGCTTCTGGCCCTGAGCTGGCAGATTCAGCGCCCAGCCGATGCACTGCTTGATGTGGAAGCTCTTGAGCCCCTGCGCTGGCGTGCGCGTGAGCTCGAGACGCACGAAATGGGCGCGCGAGTGGGTCTCGCAGTCCTTGGGGAACGGCCCTGGCAGCCTCAGCGTCGTGGCAGGCAGCAAGTGGCTCACATGCAGCGCCTGGCGGAACGGCTTCAGCAGCTTTTCGTCATGAGCGTCCATCCTGCCGCTGGTCAGGGCCGAGAGCGAGTCGTTCTGCACGCCCATGGCGTTGCACACGCGCAGGAAGACAAAGCCCGTCATGAAGGCATCGTACCCGGCCTGATGCGCTTGCACGGCCGAAGCCGCCGTTGTGTGGACATAGTGGACGGCAGGACCGTGGAATGGGTTCCTGGACAGCGTCTCGAAGACGTGTTCTAAAGCCGAGTGCTCCAGCCGATCAGCGAAAGCGTCGAGGTGCTGCATGGCGTGCGTGACCATCTCTTTCGTGTCGAACAGCTCTGCACCGTGTGCCGAGATCCACGCATGCAGCTCGCGAAGGAACGAGGCACAACAAGGCGGCAGCGGTGCGTGGAACTTGTGGAAGCACTGCATCAGGTCCAACAGCAAGTTGTGACCCACAATCGGCTTGCCTGACGCCACCATGAGGTCCAATACACTGGTGAAACCGATCAGATCGAGATTGCGATCGCGCATCTAACAGCACCCAAGTCAGTCAGCAAGTCAGTCAGGCCCCACGTGTATCAATACCTCACCTCATGCTGCACAATCAGCTCCTGCGCTTGCATCAGCCGCTCCGCCTGCTGCTCTGATCGTACGCGAACGAGACGCACTCGCCGCTTCCATGGGCTGTCGCTACTCGCCTTGTCGCAGTGATCCGCTGTGCAATCCAGCGCCACAAGCTCCGGCATCTTCTGCTTCAGATGCTGCAGCAGAGCAAACCGGCGGAAGGGCGCCAACA
Source organism: Elongisporangium prolatum (assembly GCA_023335875.1). Classification (NCBI taxonomy): domain Eukaryota; phylum Oomycota; class Peronosporomycetes; order Pythiales; family Pythiaceae; genus Elongisporangium; species Elongisporangium prolatum. The sequence goes on from JAADVW010000910.1 coordinate 9,025, forward strand.
GCTCTGTCACGTATACTCGTAGATCGCAACTGGCGGCTTGTGCTTCCGACGGATTCGCAGTCTCGAGAAATGATTTCAAGCGCTCGATCTCTACTGATGGCTCAACTGCCTCATTGCCATCTTTGTCCTGTGCATTTGGTGGCAGCGTCTTGGCGATAGAAGCCTCTATCCGCTCTAGGAACCGGTGCGTGTCATTGGTCATGACCACAGTCTGCACTCGGTCCAGGATCGCAGGCTGCGTGGACCTTTCCAGCACGCTGTGGAGCTGGGTCTGCTCCGCGTGCGACAGATAGCCGAGACCCTGGTCCACCCACTCGTTCAGATCGAAGCCATGCGTGCGCAGGAACTGCAGGCACTTGGGCTGCAGCAGAAAGCGGCGGTCCAACATGAGAGTCTCGCTGCTCGGCTCGAAGCGCGGGAAGATCGGGAACTGTAGACTCTCGACCGAGAAGGCCTGCTTGCTGGCGTCCCATGTGAACACGCTCAGGCCGAACTGCATGATGGGGAACGCCTGCGCACTGGCACGGTACTCTGCGTACCGCTCTTCCACAGAGTCCATGACGCTCGTGCGATCACTGCCATCAGCATGGAAGACGCATCAGCAGCCAGTAGTAGACAGCCACAAATCAGTAGAAAGAACGCACTTTGCCACACTGAGACCGCCCATCTCGGTGTCAATAGCCATGAATGAGCATCGCGGAAGTGACGCCCGCAACTCTTCCAGCACCTCGCGGAAGCCCGGCCGGCCGATCGACCGCACCTTGGGCAGATGCATTCCAAGTGAGTATCTGTCAATCCTGCGTACTTTAGAGGATATCTACGGTTCTTGCCATATCTCTCTACAAGACTAAATTCGTGATTTTATGCGTATACGACAGGCTGGTCAATGGGCTACTTGCTCTTCAGGCTGGAGCGATCCAAGGGAATGAGCTGATGATGCAGGACCGAAAGACCAGGAGGCCGCGCTCCTCTCCATGAGAGTTCTTCCCTTTCTCTTTGTGTGGCGCCAGCACAAGAGATCTCGCCCTCAACGCACGCTATGGACTCTGCTTTGACATGTGCGATCTGCTTTGAAGCCATCGCCAGCGACTGCCTCAAGATCTCGTCCCACAGACATCTGAGTAACGTCTGTTGCGCGTGTTTGACACAACATGTCGGTGTGAGTCTGAACGTGACAACCAGGGATTGCTGCCGCGGATCCGCTGCCCAATCTGTCTCGAGGACCTCGAGAAAGCGCAATGGCAGCCATTACTAACAGACCAAGAGCTAGTAGTTCAGACTTACGCAAGGCTATGTCAGCGCGCGTGTGGTTTCCAGACCCCTTGCTGTCATGTAGCTAGCTATACGCATCTGCCACCAGCATACGAAGAGCTCAGTAAGCCAAACGAGATTGCGCTGTGTCTGCAACAAGCCAAGCTGCCGGATCTCGATCGCTTCCTAGCGCTTTATTCTGCACGCAAGATCGGACCGCGCTGCGTTGTGGACTATTTGCTGCAGAAGATCGGCCGCAACAACCACAAGCAACTCGATCTCGTTCTTTACCACGCGCTGGCGCAAACAAGCGACGAAGAGCGACGCGCGACTCTTTTGCTGTCTTTCCTGCACCAGATGCCGCAGATCTGGACGCGATGCTGCCTCCAGCCCATGTGCTTTAACTGCAAACGCGTCGGTCATCATGGCGTCTGCGAGTCACAAGATCTGGATGAGCTCAAGTGTCTCGTCCAGTGCCGCCAGTGTCGAGTGACGATCGTCAAGGTCGAAGGCTGCGACTTGGTGGCATGTCCATGCGGATTCACGATTCATTGGCAGATCGAGTGCCGCTATCGAGACCTGAGCAAGAAGCGAGTGCACCCTGTAGATCCTTTTGATTTGGATCACTTCAGGGATTGGGAGACGTGGGAGCTTCGATTCCGACGAGTTTCACCCGAGATCACTTGCGCTGTGGAAAGCAAGAGGCTCAAGGAAACGTGTGGAGTGCTGGCTGGCTGTCTACCGAGCTGTGTTGGAGCCAACCTGGCGGAAATATGTTACGCGAAGGCGAAATCGACCCATTAAGACCAGTCAGGATGTTCCATTTCCTCAGAGCAGAGCCTCTGCTGGCGAGATCATCATTTTTGCTGTGCTGCTGCTTGGCTCATGGTCTTGCTTTTGATTGCTCATGGTCTCACGAGACTTTGGGATCGCTCTATCAGCGGATTACGGCGGTGGTTGTTCCTATCCAGAAGATTCTGGCTATTGAATTGATGAACAACGCCGGTCGCTCAAAGCACAGCGCACAAGTTTGGCTTCATATTGTCTCTCCACCAAGACATATCAACGCGATGCACTGTGCTTGGCGGTCTACAGAAGACGAGGACCAACATCTTGACGTGTGTCGAGTGCTGAGATGAGGCACATTCCCAATGTAACGTGTGCTCCGGATTGAACGTAACGTACCGATCCCGAATCTTTAAAGCCATCAGCATCAAATCGTTTGTCTCGGAACAGGTGGGAACCAAGAACGAGATTTGCTACGCTTGGCATCCACCAAACTCTAGCTAGCGACGACCCGCCTCTTTGTGGTGTGCTGCCCAAATGCATTGGAATTATTTAATTGTGCTGGCTATCGTGATGGTGAAGACTATTATAATAAGCGCATCAACCGAACCTGTTTATGCGCTTGCCAAATTCCACCCAGAGAGTCAGTGCACCTAATCGAGGTCATTGGACTAAAACCAAGCTCGAGCATGCGAAAACGAAGTCAAATGGTCTAATAGAGGCGGCTTTCACGTGACTGCGACATCCTCCTGCACCCAACAAAGTCACCCATTGAGACCTCGAACACTCAACTGAGATCACAACCAAGGCTACAGCTGGAATTTGTGAATGGATTGGCCACGCTCACGACTGTAAGCAAAGCGTCCCTGCTCATCTGCAGCTTAACGTTGTGTGTGCCAGCGTAACGTTTGCAAAGATCCGACGGCGACTGAGCATTTAAGCACCAACCTCTTCTCATTCTCCAACTTGCCTCGTCCGAGTTCGATCAACCACCACTCAGCCCCCACAAGCCAAGCATGAAGCTCTTCGGTCTCCCCACGCTCATCCTGTCGCTCCTCGTGGCCGCCTCCTCGGCCGAGCTCATGGTCTCCCAGGAAGGCGAGGCTTCCACGTGCACGCTCACGGGAACCTACAAGGCCGGCACCGACGTCAGTACGTGCGCCACACTCGCCATCACGGGTTTGACCGTGCCTGCCGGTGTGATGCTGGATCTGACCAAGACCAAGGCCGGTGCTAAGATCACGTTCTCCGGTACGACGACTTTCGGCACCAAGCTGTGGGAAGGCCCGCTCATTAAATTGACGGGTACAAGCCTCGCGGTGTCCGGCACTGGCACCTTGAACGGTCAGGGCGCGTGGTACTGGAAGCAGGGCCAGTCGGTCACTCGCCCAGTCTTCTTCCGTCTGAGCAAGGTCGTGAACTCGCATCTTTCGGGTTTCACTATCAAGAACTCTCCTTACCGCACGTTCTCGATCCTGAGCTCCACGAGCACGACGCTGTCGGGTCTGACGCTCGACTCGAGTGCTGGCGCTGGTTTGGCCAAGAACACGGACGGCTTTGACCTGAGCTCCAACAACCACTTGACCATCACGGGCTGCACCATCATCAACCAGGACGACTGCCTGGCCATGCAGTCCAGCACGGACACCACCTTCTCGGGCAAC
>JAADVW010000911.1:0-12704 GCA_023335875.1 Elongisporangium prolatum
TACAGGGTATGTCATTCCTGAGATAACCATGGATCTTTGTTCCCGAAACACGCTTACAAATTCTGTGAGCACTATTGTCAATTCTACCCAAATTTGCTCAAAATGGTCGGTTTGGGCTGGCGAGCGGAACCGTCCTCAAATCAATCTGACAGTTCTATTGGTTTAAATACAAAATATTTGACCAATCACATAGAGGTTCGAGAGAACACCCCTCCATCATAGACACGGCGAAGCGGAAACATACCACTGCCAGTTCGGGTAATACCACCTCGGTGACTGAAGGAAGAACCTTGCGGCGCAAATACAACAAATCAGAGCGCTCAGCTGTGACACGAGTGCTTCCTTCATCTTCCAAGTTGCCGTTTGATTTTGAAGTGCGGCAAGTCGCGCGCCCAAACCCCCCTTAAATCATTAAAAAATATCGTCTAATGCAGGATCGATTGAACGAACCGTGCTCGGAAATTTTGAATGGAACTAACAATACTATACCAGCCTTGCTCGCAAGTTTTAATTTATAACATTCATTACCATGAAAAGACGCATGACCATCTATCTATTCCTGTGCGGCGCTGTTGAAATGGGCAGCACACAGGCTCAGGCTATCCAGACTAGTACGTCTTCTCGCTCTACCAACATGAAAGTCATTACTCTACTAACACTCTTGTCCCCAGGTGTGGCCCAAGCTGTGAGCGTGCTGGCAATTCGCGACGCAGTGTACTACGACCCTGGCGCATTCCGATGGGTATGCAACGTACCCGCCAACGCTGCAGTGCAAACTCCATTCGGAGAGGTATTCTCCGCATAAACTGGACACTAAAAGGAGCAGAACGATCGCTGAAGTACACTGACAATTGTTGTCTTAGGTCAAGTGCCGAATCATGCGGTCGTCCGACGGCGCTGTCATCTGCGCACATGCGGGCGGAACCGCATACCTCCATGTACGTGGCTTCAAATACGCTCACATTGCACTTTAGTAACACAAATGGGTTGTCTAATGTCTGCAGAGCGGTAACATCACTCAAGATCTGACGGTGCGTCGCTATGGACCCGACTCGCGTCATATCTTTCGCCTATTGATTTGCTCGAATTAAACCAGGGAAAGTTTGTGGAAGTCTCGCTGCTCCGTGGCCAAGGAAACCATGCCGACCACGATGATGAAGCAGACGTCCATGAGGACAGATATCGGCCAAAGCAAATCGATTTGCGAGGAAGTCTGCTGGATCACCGAGACATGACTCGAATCAGCCACGAGCTGGCTGGAAATGTACGACCAAGAGCTCTCTTTCATTTCTCTCGGTCCCTCATGGCTCGTTCATGCGTTTATACCAACAGTGCTTCGTGACGGTGCTCTCGTTAAGTGGCAATCAACTTCAAGACAGCTCCATGACAGTGTTGGCAGACGCTCTCGCGCATAATGGATGCCTTCGAGAGCTGAATCTGAGCTACAACAGCATCACAGTCTTCGGCTCAACTTTACTGGCCACTGCCTTGCAACACAATACGCATCTCCACCTTCTCGATCTGATGCACAACCATATCGGTCGCGACGGCATCCACCCGTGGCTTGGGCGCACATTGCGAACCAACCGAACGCTGCAGCAATTGAAACTCAGTCATAACAACATGGGCGACAAGAAAGCACACGAGCTGCTGTCATCACTCGCTCCACCGATCACGACTGAAGAGGATAATCTCAAATCGCAGATCGCAAGGCGACGGACTGCGATGCCAAGTGCGATTCCCAATAACTTGAAATTTCGAGCGAAGAAAGGAGAAGGCGGTGGATTTCAAACCATCTCAGAGAACCCGACAGGAGAACTACAAGATGAGCCGTTCAACTCATCACTCACAACCCTTTTGATGAGTGATACTGGCATCGCAGACGAAGCTGCACATCAACTAGCCCACGTTTTGACCAAGAACAGATCGCTCACACATCTTGATGTGTCATCCAATAACTTTACCAATCTTGGCAACGGCAACATCGCCCACGGGCTTGAGCAGAACCGATCGCTACGGCTCATCAACTACAGCGATAATACGGTGTCCGAAGTTGCAGCGACGCAATTGATCCGCTCGTTATGTAAGCACACAACTATTGAAACAGCGCTGTTCCAAGCGTGTTTCCAGGGCACCAGTGTCGCTTCGACTATCGCAGACTGGACACGATCAACGAAATCACTCAAGACGCTCGATCTTGTACTCCGCTTCAGTGACTTCTTAAAGCTTGCGGCTCTTCATTCCACTGATCTAGACCTCTTTCTGTTGTCTTGCAGAGCTATTGCGCTTTGGAACCGCCAGGCGTTGTGGAATTTTATCAAGCGCTGGCTCACAACAGCAGCATCCGGCAGTTGGACATGGTGAGTTGCGCATATCTGGACTTGAGTAACGACTCATTCGCTCTTGGTTCTACCGCGACAGACTTGCATGCGCATCACGTCAGACAACGCAGTGAGCATTCTGTCGAAATCCATTGCGCAGCATCCATGCCTTCGTCTGCTGAACGTGTCTTACAATGAGATCACTCTCCGCGGCTGCAAGCTATTGCGCGACGCCGTTTCTGTTGCTGGTCCGCAGGATGAACAGTCGTTGTCATCATCATCGTCTCGGCAGCGTCTTCTGCTCTCGCTCGAGGGAAACAGTGGCGAGAAGAAGTCCACGGGCGTGGCCACCACCGGCGGCTACTGCCGTCCTCCTGTGCTCATGTGACGAGGCACGAGAAGGTGACACGAAGATGTGGCAAGACGCGGGTCGGGTCAAGCCCATGATCAAACCCAAAGGCAGACATAAAACCCGCCCACCCATCTACTGGAAGACCAAAGCAAGGAAGTCACATGGAGCAGTACTTGCTGCAGCTGCCCAAGCGCTTGGCGCAGGAAGTGCGCAAGGGCATTGCTGGCGGAGAGGCCAGCAATGTGGAGATGATATCTGGGGGTACGACGCCTAAGTCTATTTGTACTCGAACGAACCCGTAGAGACCTAATGCTGAGGATTGGTTTTATGGTGCAGCCGACAACAAACACTTTACGCTGGTCGTGAACGGAAGCAAGTACCCGGCAAAGATCGGTAATGCGGCAGTGTACTGAGTATGTAGCTTCCTCGCACACTGGCTGCTCACGCTATGCTATGGCGTGCGATGTTAGCGCAACTGCCGTGCATTATTGAGACGCACAAGACGTATGACGACAATTTCTTCTACAAGAGTGGCGAGATTGGACAGGTACAGCAGCAAGACGCTGCGCATCAATCACTATGTACGTTTACTTAGGCTTGTGTGTCCCAGATCTTTGTGGTAGCAGAGAGCGAGGAAGAGAAGCAGGCGATGGAGCAACAGGACGAACTGCCGCACGGCATCACGCCTCCGAACACGAACGTGGTCAAGCGCAAGTACGAGAAGACAAAGCGATACACGCCGTTCCCAGTAGGCATTTGTTGTCTGTTGGCTTATGGTGTTAATTGCTAATTGATCATGGTGCTATGGATAGAAAAACGATGTCGCTCGTGTGGAAGAAGACCTGGTGAAGATCATGCAGGGCGGTGCTATTGAAGATGTCCGTACGTTGTGCTGAACTAGCTGGTTATAAAGCTTGGCTTAGTGAGCCATCACTCATGTTGGTTATGTTGTGTTCTTTGCTGCAATAGATGAAGAGCTGGTGGATTTCTACGATTGGATGATCGATGAAAACAATCCCAACGGCCTGATCGTGACGGACGAGATGGAACTGATTCGCAACCATCCAGAGTACCTGGAGCTATCCTCTGAGCCGAACGAGAAGGAGCGCAAGACGTCGCATCCTCGCCACAACACGCTTTCTTCCGTGAACACGCCTATGTTGACAGACGCTGGGTCCGAAGGAGAATCGCAACTGGGACAGGTCTCAGCGCAGCGATCGCCTGCGTTTGCTCCTACGCCTAGCCCAGCACTTTCACAAGATGAAGACGACGATAAGGACGTAGACGATCTGGAGAACGATATCCTGGACGGAATGGACGAAGCTCTAGCGGAACCAGGTAAGCTGTTGACCATGTAGTGGACTGAGATGAAGGTTGCTAAGTTGCATTGTCTGTGCAGATCGAACAGCCTATCAGACGGATCCGCAGTATCTCAAGCTTCTGCCGGTTCGAGAGAAGCTGCAAAAGTCGCTGCGTGACGCTGAGCGTGACGTGAACGACCTCACTGTCAAAGTCAATGCGAACTCCAACATTGTTGTCAAGGTAAAGTCATTGTTGGTCGCGATTACGAGGAGATGAAATTCTTACACACTGCTGGACTCGTGCAGAATCGTTTCAAGCAAATGCTGGAGACAGCGCAAATGCAACGCGACGAAGTGGCTGCAGAGTTAAGCAAGGTAGGATTAACCCGACATCGAATCTCTTGGAAGCGGATTCTGCCTCACTGCCTGCCTGAATAGGTTCAAGCGGAAATCAAGGCCTTCGAGGGCAACTGAGACAACGCCGTCCCAGTGCTTCATTTATCTATCTCTTCCGCTTCTGTATTGCGCTGGTACTCGCACTGGTGCAGTCGAGATGGGCGTGCAAGGATAGAAATGCGCGTGTGCATTTAACATCACCCAACTCCATAGACAAAGCAAACAGTCATGAGACCAGCAGGCCTGTCTCACTAATGCAGAGCTTCTGCTCAGAGTAAAGACTTTGGCTTTTGTATATTTTTCTTAGGTTTTCTTTGATTTATGTGCTGGCTCACTCCATAGAGTCCACCAGACAGCAACTCGCAACACAAAAGACTCCCAGTGCAGCCTCCGTCCTGTTCCATCGCTTCCGATTCTGACAGCCTCACAGCCAGGCAGACAAAAGAGAGACCGCGAAGCGAGACGAGAGAGCTTCCAAGGCGTCAATAATTTCATGTCATTCTTGATTTTCGTGTTGTTTCTCTCTCACTCTCATCATCGCGCGATCGTCTTCCACCCACTTGGTCATGAACTACAGAGCCGGGAACCGATCAAGACAAGAGGCTGGATGCGCTGGAGTGATGGGGACACGGGGGAGGGGAGAGCTGTGTAGAACTTAGTGCTCGTGCTTCCACTTGAGCAGAGCTTCGGCCTGTTCCGGAGTCAGCTTAAGGCCGGGAATCTTATCCAGGCCGGCGTGGTCGTGGGCCAAGTGGGCCTTAAGGCCAGCAGGGTCAACCACATCAGACTGTCCCTTCATCTTCTGCAGAAGCTTGCGGAGAGCGCGTTCATCTTCCTTGCTACAAAACGCAGTCACGTCATTAGATCATTATTCTGTAAGCAATTGGATTGGAAGCGGCCAACGTACTTAAAGAAAGCGGCCTCAGCAGCCTTCTCCTTGTTCTGGAAAACATCCGAGAAGCAGGCGACCTGCGAAGAGGCCACGCGTTTCTGGGCGAGCGAGACGGAGCGGCGGAGGGCGAGCATTCTTCTTCTTGTTGTTAGATCCGAGGCGAATGGGCCGGAGGAGAGAGACCACAAGGGACAGCCACAAAAAAACACGTCCTCCCCCCCAACTTCATCATGGTAATTACGTTGATCTGTCACGCCGAAATTTTTACGAACGTCATTTTATTTTTTACGCTTCAGCTTTGCTCTGATTGGACAAAAAGAAAATTCAGAACTAGGACCTACAGTAGTGTAGGTCAACATAATCAGGCAAGTTTAGAACATGGCTGAAGTGTAGACGGAGGGAGGAACGGAAAGTTCCCATTCCGCTTCAGTCCTCCAGATTCGCGAGCGGATGCAGTCGCCATTCGTACAAATCTGTAAAGCACAGCAAACGTCTCACGATAACTTGTGTGATATTGCATCCGCTGTTCTAGTGATACAAGTGCTCCATTTCTATCTGCTATGCTGAGTTAATTTCTAGGATAAATGACTGGCTGGGAGAAACCATTCACCACCCAGACTAACAGGCGTATGGTTATAGAAGCGGACCAGAGTCAAAGGGGTGGAAGCCCCAAGTCGACAGGTGGAGTCTCGGTGAAAATCGTTACAGTAATACTGTACAGAAAGGTGGTGTACAAAAGCAGGGCATGGTGCCTTCATTCCGCGTGACTTGATGTCTGTGGAATCTGATTCGCCACAAAGCGTCTTTGTTGTTGCTGCTGCTGCCATCTTCTGCGCTCTCTGGTCATGTTGAGTGCGCATTCTCTGAGAATGCATTCACTGGAGCAACACGGGGTCCATTTCGCTGACGCTCTCGCTGTCACCCTCGATTCAACGTATCCGGATGCAGCAAGTATACGCTATACGCTCCTTGAAGATTGGCAGTGGCAACCTCCAGCGGTACCGTAATACACGTTATCCGGATACTCTGTCCGCTCTATACGCATGGCTTGTTCCAAGAGATTGTGGTGGCAGGCTCACTTTGGAAACCGAGAGCACGCCATGAAGACTGTGCTGCAGACCTGCCGCCGCGCCGCCGCTTGTTCGCAAAGCCGCACGTTCGCTACGGCCGAGAGCAAGGCCTGGGCCAAGAGCCTTAACGCATCGCTGCAGGAGACCGACCCTGCGCTATTCGACATCATTGAGAAGGAGAAGCAGCGCCAGCGCAACTGCATCAGCCTCATCGCGTCCGAGGTACGAGCTGCTGAGTATGCCTCTCTGTGATCAGTTCTCACATCTGACGGCGTGGTGGTGGTGATACAGAACTTCACGTCTACGTCAGTGCTCGATGCGCTTGGCTCGGTCATGTCCAACAAATATTCGGAGGGCTACCCGGGCCAGCGCTATTACGGCGGCAACAAGTTTATTGACGAGGCCGAGAACTTGTGCCGCGATCGCGCGCTCGAGGCGTTTAACCTGAACCCGGACGAGTGGGGCGTGAATGTGCAGTCGCTCTCGGGCTCGCCAGCCAACTTTCAAGCCTACACGGCGCTGCTGCAGCCGCATGACCGCATCATGGCGCTGGATCTGCCGCACGGCGGTCACCTCTCGCACGGCTACCAGCTCGGTAATAAGAAGATCTCGGCCACGTCCATCTACTTCGAGAGCATGCCTTACCGACTAAATGAGGAGACGGGCATCATCGACTACGACAAACTCGAAGAGACCGCCGCGCTCTTCCGTCCCAAGCTCATCGTCGCCGGCACGAGCGCGTACTCTCGCCACATTGACTACGCGCGTATGCGCGAGATCTGCGACAAGAACAACGCCATCCTGCTGGCTGATATGGCGCACATCAGTGGTCTGGTCGCGGCCGGCGTTGTGCCATCGCCCTTTGAGTTCGCCGATGTGGTCACGACCACGACCCATAAGTCGCTGCGTGGACCTCGCGGTGCCATGATCTTTTACCGCAAGGGCGTCAAGAGCGTGGACAAGAAGGGCGTCGAGATCAAGTACGATCTGCAGCAGAAGATCGACTTCGCTGTCTTCCCCGGTCTCCAGGGCGGCCCGCACAATCACACCATTGCTGCGCTCGCCACGGCGTTGCACCAGGTCAAGTCACCCAGCTACCTGGCCTATCAGAAGCAGGTGCTCAAGAACGCCAACGCGCTGGCTACAGAGCTCCAGAACCTCAAGTACGAGATCATCTCGGGCGGCACCGAGAATCACCTTGTGCTCGTGAACGTCAAGAACTCGCGCGGTGTTGACGGTGCACGAGCCGAATTCCTGCTGGAAAACGCCAATATCGTAGCCAACAAAAACACTGTTCCGGGTGACAAGAGCGCCTTTGTGCCCGGCGGTGTGCGTCTCGGTGCTCCGGCGCTTACGACGCGTGGTTTGACCGAAGAAGATTTCGTCACGGTCGCTCGTTTCATCGACGAAGGCGTGAACCTCACTGCCGAGCTGAACAAGGAGGTGGTCGCTAAGGGCGGCAAAAAGGTCGTGGATTTCAAGGAGTTCGTGTCGACCGATGCTGGCGCCATCGCCAAGGTGGACGCGCTCAAGGCTAAGGTCACAGAGTTTATTCGCCAGTTCCCCACAATTGGATTCGAGGAAAGCGACATGAAGTACAAGGATTAGGAAAACGAAGTTGCCTACCAGAGCGATGCGTTCCTATTCGGCCAGCACAATGATGCCGCTGGACTCGTAGCAGTAGATCAATTGTAGCTTCTTCAGTTCCTCGATCGCTTGCTTCCCTTCATCGACACTAGGACAGCTCTGTTGCCAACAACAAAACGCAGTTACGACCTTTCCTGGTGAACAGAACTTGAGATGTAAGAACAACAAACGGAAAACCTACATTGAGAAACGCTTGTAGCTCCATTGTCTTGCGCGCAGGCAGTCCCGAGCTGGAAATTCTGGTTGGTGTTATAGCTTGTGTCGACGTTGGTTCACTCGAGAGCTGCTGGTGAAGGCGCGTCATCAGCGTGCCGATAGCTGTCGACGGTGCCAGCGTACGCAAGAGCGAACGAAGTCGCTTGATGTTTGCGTCCAACTCCGCTGTTGCTTCAGCCGCCACGCCACGAAGCTATATCAATGCGAAGAGATCGTGAGAAGACGCCGTTTGGATGCACGGGGTCGTACAGAACGCATACATGACTGGATTCCTGCTGGATTTCGGCCAATTCCTCTTCATACTGCGCCATTGCGGAAGTCGTCTGGTATATGAGAGCCCCAATCAGCCCCTATCAGTGTATTTAATTAATCCAAGATGTGAATACACACATACCTCATCGGCTTGGTTCGTGGACTCGAGAGCTTCACGCAATAGCGCGACTTCCTGGCGCAACCCAGTAGCTTCGTTTCGCACTCGCTCATCCACTTGCGCCTGGTGATCTTCATCGATCGAGTGCTTTTCAGGTGGCGCATCACTGTTTTCCCTCTCCAGCTCTTCTTCGAGCGTCAAATACTCGCTCTGAAGCGCCTGGATCTCTGTGGACAATGCCTTGATCTTTTCCTAGTTGACGATTCATTTGATAAAAAGACAACTAACGGACATACAGCACAGTGTACCTCCAGTTCAGTGTTTTCGCGCAGCGTTGTGCTTGAAGTACTCGACTTCCGCTTTTTTGCAGTCATCGTGGATTTGTGCTTGTGCTTTCGCACTGCATTCTGCTGCAATTCCTCTTGCTCGGCCTTTTCCGTTGCAATTTGCTTCAGCCATAAGCGTTAACATCAAACTACAGGTCTGAGAAAGCCAGTACACGTTGCGTACCTCTTGAAGCAACGCTGTTTGCTCATCAGCTTCGCGAAGCATGCGCGTGTATAATTCCTATCCACGTGCTTCTTCGTAAGTATTTGTCCATAAAGTGCGACCATTAAGCTCTACTCACTTGGACGCCACTGTTGCGACTCGCAAGCACCTCTTGAAACTATCGTTATTCATGTACATTGAGTGCACGATGACAGAAGCTATTCTTAAAGAAAGCAACGTACGCGCTCGGCGCGCCGTTGGAGTTCTTTCTCCAGCCGCATCTTGGTCGCTTCCAGTCGCTCGCAGGCCTCTGTCCCTAAGCGTATGAATTGGTTATCGACTTGCGCCACATTCACCAGTGCTTCTCGCACGCACCTTGAGCCACGACGTCTTCATAATGCCGCTCGACGGTCATGTCTTCATCGTCATCGTCTCGTGCCGGCACGATCGAAAGCGTCGATGTCTATAAACGAATAGCTCTCAGTCGGTCAACATTCATGCGACTATAGATGCATGGGAGTGAGCATACCAGTGTCGGCAGCTCCACAGCAGGCAGCTCGCGCGTCATGGCGCCAACGTACGACCCCAACAGCGCATCCGTGGCACGCAGCTACACAGCACCACATCTGTCAGCAATAGCGATGACTGGAGAGACCACACACGGCGGATTCGCGTGCCTTGTCGCTGCAGTTGGTGAGCTGGATCACGCACTGAAGCAGACCGCTGTGGTGCTCTTCCATTGTGAGCAGATGCGCGTTTGAAGTAATAACATCAACACAAAAGCATATTTTCGTAATTTCCATGTTGACATGGAACACTGTAGGAATATCTAACCTGTTCAAGCCGATTCCACATGTCCGCCTTGGGAGCTTTGTATTTTTTTGTGTGGCTTGAAAGGACCAATACAGTAATCGTGATCAGCATGGCAGCAGAGGCAGGTACAGAACGCGCTCTCTTGCTCTCTCTCTCTCTGTGGCGCAACGCGCAATAGCTCAATAGCCAACTGACGCATTTCTGGGCTCTTGTAAAGTGAAAGCGTTGCGCACCAAGTTCTTCCTGCGCGGCAAGCAGGGCGTCGAGTCGCTCTGGGGCCTGCAGCCCAAGGACGCCAGCAGCAAGATCACGCCACACGAGTCACTCCCGGTGGCGGATCTCATGGAGTTCAGCGCTGACGGATCCAAGATCGTGCTTGTGAACATGCAGACAGGCTTCACAGTGCGCGAGACCGAGAGTTCCAAGGAGTTGCTGCAGGTGGCCAATCCAGGCATCCAGGCCGTCGCGTGGTCGCCGCTGGGCAGCCATGTGCTCACGTGGGAGCGGCCGCAGAAGGAGTCGGCCAACGGAGGCAACCTCATCGTCTGGAATGCCTCCACGGGCCAGGAAGTGTCGCGCTTTAACCAAAAGTCGTACTCACGTGACGTACGTTTGCTCAATCCATGCTGTTGTTCAGAGATCTCACTTTCTTGTGCTCTTGTTGATGCAGCGCTGGCCATCAGTGCAGTGGTCCTCGGACGAAGTCATCTGCGGTCGCCAGACGGCCAACGGCATTGCGCTCTATAACGGCAAGGACCTCAGCGCTGGCACCATTGCGCAGATCAACCTCCCGGTAAGGATCACGACGTTGGTTGTATTGGCACGCATGAGACTCACGCCTTGGTGCTGCCTCAGAATACGACCAACTTCAGCATGGCGCCCGGCGTCGCGCCCTACAAGGTGGCGCTATTCGTGCCGGAGAAGAAGGGCAAGCCCGCGAGTGTCAAGATCTACCAGTTTCCAGGCGTCGAGACGGTCGTGGCATCCAAGAGCTTCTACAAGGCGCAGGATGTGACCATGAAGTGGTCGCCCAACGGCAGCTCGCTGATCATCCAGACAAGCACGGATGTGGACACTTCTGGTAAGTCGTACTACGGCGAGACCGGGCTGTTCTTCCTGCAGAGCGACGGGCAGTACGACTGCATCGTGCCGCTGACCAAGGAAGGCACAGTGCATGACGTGCAGTGGGACCCCACAGGCCGCGGGTTCATCGTGCTGGTGGGTGCCATGCCCTGCAATGCCACGTTATACGACAACAAGGCCGTGCCGATCTTCGAGTTTGGTGCTGCGCCGCGTAACCACGTGAGTTGGAGCCCACACGGCCGCTTCGTGTGCATCGCTGGTTTTGGTAATTTGCGCGGCGACATGGACTTCTGGGAACGCAACAAGCTCAAGAAGATGGGCTCGGCCAACGCCAACTCGGCCACAACCTTCGCTTGGTCGCCCGACAGCCGCTTCTTTTACACGGCCACGACGTTCCCGCGTCTGCGTGTGGACAATGGTTTCAAGGTTTTCAAGTACGACGGCACGGGCCCAATCTACGAGGAAGACCGTACGGAGCTGTACGACCTCAAGTTCCGTCCGGCGCTGCCGGAGCAGTACCCGAACCTGCCGCAATCGCCCCGCCGCAAGGACGCTGAGGCCGTCGATGCGGCGCCACCTGCCCCGGCCAAACCGCAAGCGTACCGTCCTCCCAACTCGACTGGTGCGCTGGCTGCATTGATGCGAAGAGAAGAAGGCGGCTCTCGCAAGCTGGACCGCAACAAATACGCTCCTCCTCGCGCTGCAGCTGCAGTGTCAACCGTTCCTGGTATGGTTGTGCCGCGCGCGATCCCCGGTATGTCTGCTGTGCCTGCTGCCAAGAAGCCCAGCAAGAGTGAGCGCAAGAAGAAGGCCATCGAGGCTGCCGCTGCCCAGGCTGCTGTCGCCGAAGCGTTGGCCAAGGTCTCGGTCGCACCGACAGAGACGAAGCCGGAGCCTGCAGCGCCTCTCACGGAAGAAGAGAAACAGAAGAAGATCAAGGCGCTGAACAAGAAGCTGAAACAGATCGACTCGATCAAGGAAAAGCGCTCAGCCGGCGAGAAGATCAACGAGGACCAGCAGCAGAAGCTCAACAGCGAAGACGCGCTGCGCGAGGAGATCAAGCAGCTGTCGTCGTAGATTCATCGCAGATCGATGGCTTACTCTGAGCTATGAAGTTAATTCTGGTACCATGTACTGGTGTGCACTGTTGTGCTGGCTTTTGTGATCACCAACCTGCTTCACACGCGGGCTCTTCTTGCTACGAGACGCTGAATACTGACGCTGGTTTGCACAATGGAGTAGAACAGCACAAGATCCAAGTCACGGTGGCCGTGAACAGCGTGAACGCAGCGTAACGCGCATTCTTCAACTCTTCGCGAAGGTAGCTCATCACGCGACGCGTTAAGCTGTTCTGCACACTTCCAGCTTGATGATCTGACCTTCACGAGTCTCTACAGTTGTCGCATGAGCTCCGAGATGGCACCGCTCACAGGCATCATGAGCAGCATGACGCCCACTCCGGCAATGTCGAGACACCAATCTACTCGTACAACAAATAACACAAGTCTGCCATGTAGAAAATCCAAAACCACACATTGTCAATGAAGGACGACAACTTCTGCATACGCTGAGTATCGATTGACATAACGTTTAAAATTATGATCTCGCCCGTGGTCTTCTTCTGACGCGCCATGGACGACAGCACCAGCGATTTGTCAAACACAGCTGTGCAAATGGCGCTTCATACACGAATACCACACTCGAAGCAGTAGAAGTAGTAGTGAGGCAGCTCTGAAACACGCCTGTGACGAATA
>JAADVW010000912.1:0-12692 GCA_023335875.1 Elongisporangium prolatum
AGGCAATGAAATCCAACAGACGAAAGATATGTCATTGAGCGGCCACGGTGTCCTTTTCCACCATTAAAGGTCGTGGAAACAAAGGCAACCTGTGGTCCGGAATGAATGTCACACGCACGTAAGAGTCTCACGAACTTATTCGGAAGCAACCGGACAAGCGTATACTTAGCAGGTATACCTGCCTTTGATGATTTTCCACTAATCAAAGCGCTGTTAATTATACAAGCATACCTGCGATATTAATACAAGCATGCTAAAAAACCGAGAAGACCAACACTCTTATCTTAAAAGATGGCAGAGGAAGCGGAGCTGCGCAGGCCGCGCACGTACACGTACGCCAGACGCAAGGTGGCGACCACCAGAGCCTGTAGGATGTGTATGGGGGCTCACGGATGACGTTGCGTATCCTGATGGTCGCAGGAGGAGAAGAAATGCCTGAATGAACAGATCAGCGCGCTGTCCAAGCACCTGAGCACGCTTCGACGCAAGCAACGCGACTCAACAGCGCTCACTGTCGTGGCCGAGCAGGCTGATCAGAACGTCGCCATGCGCATTGCGATCGAGTCCCAGAAGCAGATGCTTCGAGGCGCGCACATCTTGCTCTCTAACAGGATGGTACACCTGCGTCACTACCTTTGCTTACGTATCGCTGCCGACTCATCAGTGTTGCCTATGACAGAGCGAGCAGTTCGACAACCCTCTGGCCAGCTTCATCCACCTGACCCGCGATTTCAACGACCGGCGACGGGCATTACTTGCCATGAAGGCGCAGAAGCTGGACACCGCCGAGCGCTTCATGCGTATCCACTGCGAGGAGCTGGATCTGCTGCGGCCCTACGTCAACGAGAGCCGATTCGAGGACGCGCGTGGCGACCAGTGTGCCCATCGAGTCGAAGTTGTGCAGTTCGACCGCGTAAAGAGCGTCAAAGAAGTGTTCGATGCTGCTCTGTTCGCTATAGATAACATTGAGATCGCAGTGTCAGAGAAGCTGGGCCATCTCACGCTGCGTGAAGACTGCGACACACTGGACGACAGTACGTGGAACGTTCGATTGCTGTCGAGAGATGCAAAGGGCGTCCGCCACGAGATGAACAATGTCGCGTTCGCCCGAATCCAGCCTGACCAGTACGCCAGCGGCAGCGAGTTCCCGGGCTTCGGGATCATCGTCGCAGACTTTGTGGACAAGGACGATCTGTATCCGTACCACCCGAGCGAGAACCTTCCGCGAGATGTCTCGGTCGCGTTCGTGGCCACACCGCATCGACGCCAGTCACCGGCGAATGCAGGCCAGGAGGAGTTCGTGGTGGTGTTGCAGCACGTAGCGTTTGAACGAGTGCATTGCTCAGAGCTGTCGATGAACCAGGCGCCCATTTGGGCTTTGCGGAATGTCACCAACCGGTGGGGAGA
Source organism: Elongisporangium prolatum (assembly GCA_023335875.1). Taxonomy (NCBI): domain Eukaryota; phylum Oomycota; class Peronosporomycetes; order Pythiales; family Pythiaceae; genus Elongisporangium; species Elongisporangium prolatum. The sequence goes on from JAADVW010000912.1 coordinate 1,408, forward strand.
CATCATTATCGACGGCATCCACGATCGCCTGGCAGCAACGAAGTCATAGTCTTCTAGAAGCATAAAATGGTGAATTATGCATATGCAAAGGTTCTAGCTTGGAGCTTCCAACAGGACACAGGCGCGCCCACGAAGCGAAACACGTACGTTGTGCGCAAGGTACAGCCCAGCAACTCTCTTCAATAGAGTCTTGTCCATTGTTGATGCCGCGTTGTGGTAGAAAGAGAGCAAGCTCACAGACGCTTCCTACATGAGGGTGACAAGCACGAACCCGCTGAGCAACCTCAACCGCCATACTCAAGATCTCAACCTACTGCAGTCATACATCTTCGAGAACTGCTTCAAAGAAGGTTTCTTAAGCGTGATTAGGATCGAAATGGAGCAATTTGAGGGCGTGGACCGCGTCCAAGACGTCTTCGATACGTTGGTCTAGGCTTACGCCAACCTCGAGATCTCTGTGATAAACAAGCTACGCGATATCACTCTGCGAGAAGGCTCAGACACGCAAGACGACAGCGTGTGAAACTCGCGATTGCTTTTCAAGGTGGCACAGTTCCAAGTCGATCGTGAGTTCAACAGACGCGAGTCCGCTTTCTTCGGCATGCTGGTCACAGACTTCGTGGACAGGGACGATCTGTATCCGTACCAGCCAAGCTAAAATATTCGAAAGGGCATCCCACACTGGCAATCAGCAAAGCAGACGTCGCTCGTGACGATAGGAATCCCAGTCTACGAGAACTCGCGGTCGTGCTGGAGCATCAAAATAGCTGCATCATTCAGAACCTCCAATCAGGCAGTCAGTGCTGAGAGCTCTACGGCACATCACCAACCGGTGGGGTGACGTCCTTGTTGACACCATTCATTATCTCGTGTTGATGAAAGAAATGTTCGCACCCATCGGATCACAAGCGTGGAAACGGTTCTATTTCCAAACCTAAATCTGAGAAGGAGTCGCCGCTCAAGCGAACACCTTTCGAGACGACAGATGACGACAGCGACACTCGTACCCGTGAGTGGCAACGGTGTGGCCACCACTACCGTCCGGGACGCGCTTTTGTGTCTGGACAAGCATGAGCTCGTGGTCGTGATTGGGCGGCACGTTGTGCTGCAGCATCTGCAATCGCACGAATTGGCGTTTGTAACGTCAGGCTCGACGTGTGGTGAGTTGACAGGAGAGATCACTGCGTTGGCAGTCTGTCCCAAGCGCCGGTTGCTCGCTGTCTGCCGAGCTGCGAGCTCCGATGGGCGACAGCGCAAAGACAACGCTTCTGTCACGATCTACGGCATCGTGCATCATCCTCCAGCAGACAAGAGCATGGAATCCAAATCAAGCACGGACGCCAGCACAACACTAACGCACTGGGCACCACGAGGAGTGCTTCACAAGACGCTAGGCTTCGACACTGACAAGTTCGCGAGCGTCGCGTTCTCTCACGATGGAAAGCTCGTATGCTGCCAGGCATGCAACGATGACTGGACGCTGTTGATTTGGGACTGGGGCCGCGCAAGACAGGTCGCAAGCGTCGATGTGCACACCAAGGTCTCACGAGTACGCTTTAATTCAGTCGACATGGCCCAGATCTCAACCTCAGGTGGCCACGTTCTCCGCATCTGGACGCTGTGCGAATACACGCTCAAGGTGTTTGCGAGTTTCACGTGTCATGGAGACGAGGACCGCGTGGCCTCGTCGCACTCGATGGCCAAGAGTGACCGCCACCACCATCCTCGCTCAGCCACGCAGTACGTGGATCACGTCTGGCTGCCGAACGACTGCCTCGTGGCGCTTCTTGAGAACGGTGACGTGCAGCTCGTTGTGAATACCGAATTGGTTCAGACGATCCCGGCTCTTCATGGCTCAAGCCGGAAGCTCTCGAGTATGAGCGCGCTCATCAATGGTGAAGGTGTTCTTGTTGGCGGAGACCATGGATTGATATCGGTTCTTCGAATAGCGGCGAAGCTTATGAAGGCCAGTGAGATGGAAATGCATCTCGAGCGCAGGGTCCGAGTCCAAGGAGGGTAAGCACGTCGTTTACGCTGTATTATATCGCTGCAAGCCTTTCCTATTGACCTTTTGACATATAGCAAGCAGATACGCTCACTCACGACGAATCTGGAGGCTACAACGGTGTTTTGCTGCACTGAAGCAATCTACGGAACTTACGATCTGAGCAATTTGTGTTTGTTGCGAGATGATGACGAGGTGCGTCCATTCTACTCTGGACTAGTAGCCACTTCATCACTCATATCCCACTGCGTTGTCTGCACTCTTTGGCAGTTGATCTCTCTCGCGCCATTGTCATCCACACCTATCTCAGTCTCCATGGACACGATCAGTGCATCTTCGCGTCGGCCTGTGATCGCTGCATGCTGCGAGCTCGCAAACGGCGACCAGACGATCAATATCTGGAATCAAATGGATTGCCACGAGTGCGTCGTAACACACGTGCTGGATCAAGGAGCTCCACTTTCTGTGGACATGCATGCTTCGGGGCTGGAGCTCGCAGTCGCTTTAAGCACCAAGATACAAATCTACTACGTGCTGCAGGATTCCTTGAGACTCGGATTTGAGCTCGCGCACAAGCAAATGAGCATTGTCCAGTACAGCGCATCCGGTGCGCTTTTAGCCGCACTCCACAGCAGCAACAAAGAGGTCTACATATACACAAGCTTTACGCGCTCACAGCGTGAGCCCCAGCTACTCGGCGTGTACCATGATTTCCACGACGTCCTGTCACGGTTCACGTGGGCGCCGCATGATCTGAGCTGTTTTGTGGTCGATGCTTCGGGTGAATTGCGTCATTTGCGGCTGCAGACACGCAATGGCGGTGACGTTGAAGATTTCGTTGGACTGCAAAGCCAGAGACAAGGTCGTGTGAAGGGCAACGCCATCACCAGCCTTCTCACTTGCAAATTGGACGCTGAAAGCCACAACTACGTGCTGTTTACAGTCGAGTCATCCGTTCAAGCTGATCGTAAAAAGTGCTCGATGCGCGCGTGGATCAATGGAAATCTGAAACAGACCGCACTCGCAGATGCAGAGACGCACAAGCTTTCGATGTTGCTGAACGACCAAGAGATCACAGCACTCGCTCCCGGGCCAGGCAAGCTTCTGTTCTTAGGAACGGAATCTGGCTCAATAGTTGCTTTCCGGTGGAAAGTCAGCATGGGTGCCAGCAGCACGTCACGCATGGTCACGCTTTCCCCCGTGGCCAGTTTGCGTGCAGACATGCACTTGGCACCTGTTGTGGGGCTCCACTATAGTAATATTGGCCGCTGTTTGATATCGAATGCCAGCAACGGAACCATGTTGGCTTACGCGATTCGCTCCAGCGCTGACCATGAGTCCACGGTTGCCTCGGATACAAGTGTAGCGTCTTTGCTCGTGCGTGAGCGCGATGCTCTTGCCGATATCTCTGTCCCAAGCAACAGCTCTTTGGTGTCCAGTATCGCCCAATGCGGAGAAGTCGCGCTCTACGATCGGAATGCCTTTGAGCTGCGCAAACTGAAGATTATGGATCTGGAAAGCGAGCTCCAGCAGCTCAAGATGGAGAACGAATTGCTGAATCGTCAAATCAGTGAGCAGCGGCAGCAGTTCCAGCTCACGATGCAGCAAGAGATCGCATCATTTGCTGAGCGCTCTGAGGAGCAACAGCAAACGCTGTTGATTGAGCGAGAGACTCAGTTCCGCAGTGAGTTGCACGAGCGTGAGTCTAGTCTTCACACTCTGTCGAACAACGCACGCCTCGCTCAGGATCAATATCTCCACAGCGTGGATCGACTACAGCGAGAGAACGCCAAGCTGCGCGAGCAGTTGGAAGACGCTCAGGCCCAGATCGAGGACCTCACGCTGTCTACGGAGGAGACGATCACAGACACGCAGACTCGCTGGCAGCAGCAGCTGAGTGCCAAGACGAGTGCGTTTGAAACGCTGCAGACAAAGCTGCAAGACGAACTCACGCTGACCAAGCGGCAGTTGCAGGAAGTGCTCCGCCAGCAAGACCAGGACCTCGTGACACAAATGGGCATGCTACACAGCGCTCTCGAGAGTGAAAAGGCCCGTTCTGCGGAGCAGCTGAATCACGTGAATGGGAAACTGGCTGCGCTACACCAGGAAGTGAAAATGCTGTTGGGTGCGTTGATGCAGAAAGACCATGAGCTCGAGACCCGAAGAGAAGAGGATGAGCTCAAGAGCGAGCAGGTTCAGCAATTGCACGCGCAACTTCAGGACGAAACGCGGTCGCTCGAGCGCATGCGTAAAGAGAAGCAGGACGCGCTGGCATCGCTCATGGAGCAGAAGCACGTGAATGAGAACCTTACGAGACTCAACACCGTTCATCGGTCCCAGATCGAGATGCTGCAGAAGCATTTGATCCCGAAAGACCGAGAGCTCGATCAGATGCAGCAGTATCTAGGCCATCTGCATGAGGCCAACCAGGATATCGTGATCCAAGCCAACTGCAGCGACCGCCTGCGTGCTGAAGCGATAGCAAAGGCCAAGAAGGTCGAGAGCGACGTGCAGGCGTCCCAGCGGCAGCTTGAGAAAATCCGTCACTCTATCGTTGTCGTGCACGAAGAGCTCAGTGAACTTGTCAAGAAGAGCGCGGTGCACGAGAAGACAGTCCTCGTAGGCGAGATCATTCGTATCCACAAGCGGCTCTCGCGGCAGCTGGACGTTCTACAAGCTCGCAATGAGAGCGCGGACGAGATCAGTGCGGAGCTCCATCGACAGAACAGCTTCCTGCTCAAGAACAAGCAGTACATGCGGCGACAGATCGAGAGCGCCAACCACGAGAAGCACAAACTCGTGTCGGCGTTGTCGTACCAGAATGCTACGCTAGTCGCCGAGCTCAACACACTGAAGAAGCAGAAGAAGGAACTCGAGCGAAGTATGAAGCGAATTGAGGAAGAGCGCCAGCATTGCAGCACGAAACGTGGTATCGTAACGCCCCGACTGGCGCCGTCAGCGTCGACTCCGAGCATCGGCACCGATGGCAGAAAGATCTTTGCAGAAGAAGTACCGGAGACGACAGTCACAGAATCTTCATTATCCGCCAGCAATCCTGAGCCGATAACTCAACGCGGTCCTCCTCTCAGAGCTCGAATGGCCCGACCACAGTCCGCTACTGCGTGTCCATCGAGAAGGTCCGTACGGTAGCTCTCATTATCTCAAGCTGTGGTTAGAACAATCATATTATGTCTGTTTCTGTCCAGTATCCTGCTGGTTTGAGAGAGCCTCTAGCCCACGCACACGCTCTGGTACGTGGGGATGAGGTACTTGATGTTGATGAACGCGTCGTCTCCGCCGTGGGTCTCCATGAGTTCAAGGGTCTGCTGGATGAGGTCGCCCATGTTCAGCAGTTTGCGCTGGCCATAGTCGATGGCGTCACCGATATTATCTACGTGAAACACCGTGAATCAACGGTAGCAAGGCAAGCCATTTACGTTCGCTGCGCACCGTTTTTCCGAATAAAGATGTTGAGCACAGGCAGGATCTGTCGGTAGTACGGCACGAGCGCCTGACCGATCAGTCCAGGGCCGTTGCCAGGCTGCGCGGCAGACTCGCACGTGACCATGAGCTGAAGAATATGCAGCGTCTTGACAATAATCCCTGAGTTGCGAGTATTGAGTGCGTCTGTCGAGAGGAGCAGTGAGCACAAGCAACATGCACACGAGCAAGAGATGATCGACTCACTCTTGATAGGGATGATGAGCTGGGGGATCACAGGCAGCGCCTTAGAACTCGCATTGATGAGCATGTCCTTGGTGCCCTGCTCCGATAGGAATGCGTACGGCTCCTCGACCTCCCGCAGACCATCGAAGAAGATCGGGAGATAGTGATGGAAGTCCAGCTGGACACTCAGTTGTCAGCTACGAGATCTGGTTGGCCATTATTATTGCATCAACACACCTTCGTGATGTCGACTTTCCACGCCACCATGTTGCGCACGCCGCCGTGATCAATCTGAATGGGCAAATCGCCTCGCTCATAGAAGCTACAGGCAACAGCAGCGCCTCAAATGGGGAAGAGAGGGCTCAAATAGCTGCTGGTGGCACGAACCGTCGAAACGAAGTGTCCGGCGGATTCGAGCGTTCGCGAAAGGCGATCGGCTGGTGTTTGGGACGTGGAGACGTACTTTCCGTCTGGTCAACAACCAGAGATCAGTATAGGAGCTGATACACGGACTAGGTGCGCGTTCTTACCGTCACGACCTTCTCCAGCTCGGCCGTGCCGCCGGTGCCTTGGCCTTTGCGCAGGAATTTGTCGGCCGTGTGCGGCTTCGTGGGCTTGGAGATCGAGAACGCGCCGATATGCAGCGAATCGTCGTGCTTTTCGTTCGCCGTACGCCCCCCCTTCTGCACAAAACGAGTCGAGAGAGTATCAGTGGGGATTGCACGCAGGACAGGAGAGCGCCAACACACCTTGTTGTGGACCACAGTCGTGTCGAAGCAGCTGCCAGTCTCAGGAAGCGCCATGTTGCGCGGCACAATGCGCGTGCTCACGTTTGGGATACGTGCAGATGACGACATGGCTGCTTATTTGACGCAGAAGGCCTGCGTCTCTGTTCTCAAAATGGCCAGTGGATGACCCAATGCCGACGCATCAAAGCCCAGCACAGTCTGCTAATTAAAGCCCAAGTATAATTGGCTAATGCTCTGAGTCGAGAGCATCAGGCGCTGTGTTCTGAGCAGTTATTTCCGTCATCCCCACACGTCACAGATTTCACGTCACAAATTTCACGTACACCACACCAGATTTTTCAACGAAGGTCGTGCGAAGGTCGTACGAACTCGTGCATCAACGTCCCGAGTGTGAAGATGACGGCACTCTACGCCACGATCTCGCCGCACTTCACGCAGGATCTGCGCACGCCAGGCAAGTCGCTCGTGCGCTGAACCCAAGCCACGATGATTACGCAGCTCCTGTGCCAGTTCTCACAGTCTCTGTGCGCTGTCTGCAGGTCTCAAGGTCGGCTACCAGGACGACGGCGGCGTTTGGCCGTTCCTGGCGCCGTCGCTCATTGCGCGACTGCCGCTGCGCGCGATCGAGTGGCGCAACCTCGTGGGCGTGACGAAATGCATCGACTCTCTGCAGCTCAACTTCGTGAGCGAGACCGACGGCGACACCAACGCCGATGAGGAGGACGACGCCAAGCCGCTCGTGGGGCTCTACATCGTTAACTGTGAGGACAGCGACCGGTACCGGTCCGTGGTCAAGCCCAAGCTCACACGATGGGTGGACCGTATGATCGCCAGTCGACGCGAGTGGATGGTGCTCTACGTGCCGCTGGGCACACGCGCTCGTGCTGGAAGCGCACGCAATTCGGTGAACCCGATCTACAAGAAGATCTTCGACAAGATCAAGTCGGACCTGAGCGGCAAGAAGTCACTGGCGCCCGTGCTGTCGGCCAGTGCGGCGGCTCTGGGCAGCAGCTCGGTGGGCGAGCGCGTGTGGAAGATCGAGGCCCTGGAAGGCATGAGCGTCGTGGGGCAGCAGCAGCTGCACCAGTCGCAGTCCCAGTGGTCGGAGCTGCTCCTAGCCTTACGCCACTGCATCATGGACGCGTTCCAAATCCGGTGCTTCCAGTATGAAGAGGAAGTGCGTGTGCTGGATGCAAAGGTACGCCAAGACCCACGAGTTGGCTCAATCTGCTGAGGTCATGCTCATGGGCTTTGTACTGGTAGCGAGCACGATCAGGCTGGGACTTCGGCGCTTTCTGCTTTGCAAAGGAGCGACTGGCACTCATGTATCAGCAGACGTATCTTTTAGACGACGCGCTTCGCCATGTAAGCTTACTAGCACTTGGGGTGCGATGCTGAGTTCCTGCTCTGATGTCCGTCCTGTGAGCAGTTGGATGAGCTGGAAGCCATGCTGGCCAACCTTAGTGGCTCGGCTCCCAGCAGCTCGTCAAGCGACCCGAAGCGACTGATGCTGCAACGCGACGACGTCATTTTCACTCTCTCGCCGGTACGCACTTTGTCAGTTAAGATAGCTGGCTTTAATGCAGATATCCGTCTCTAGTTGGCCTTAGATCTCAAGCAAATGCAGCGCAGGATCATAGCAAACGACGCGTCATCGGAGCTGGTCCGCTTGTACTGCTTCTGTCGACAGGTGCGCACGCTGTATCTGATGGGCGATTTCCCGCAGCTCATCGAGCGCGCGATCGCGTTCATCGAGTCGTTCTTCCGGTCGCTGCAGCAGTCGCAGCAGAGATCACAGTCGATCGACTGGTTCCAGCCGTACCAGTGGGCCGTGGGCGCCTGTCTCGAGATCTCCTATGCCTGCGAGTTGTCGTGGAACGGTCAGGACTATCAGAATTCGTCAGCCCACGTGGTCACTCCGGAGCTCATGTCTCGATACTTGGGCGATATCTTGTACCTGGCAAGACGCGTGCTTCGGTCGTTTATGAAGACGCATTGCGCGATCGGAAGTCCGCGCGTGAACCAGCTGCAGCATTCTCCTGTCTCAACTGTATCCACTGCAGTCGAATACGCTAACGATGGTCTGTGGTACGAGTCGCTGGGCCATATCTTCGGCTCGGCGCGCGCGTCAGCCGACCACGTGGACCGATGCCTGTGGGAGATGTCTCATTTGGCGTCACTCCATTTCTCTCGTGCTGGGCGGCACCGGTTTGCGGTCTTTCTGGGAGGCGAGTGCGCTCTCTATCATGCACGACATCACGAGTACGAGAGCGCGTCACGACTCCAGCGATCACACGCGCGTCAGTGTGAGGAAGACAAGTGGTATCCACTCATGGCGGACTGTGTGCGGCGCATTTGCGATGCAGAACTGCGACTGGGTCGTGCAGCGCAGGCTGTGGCCGCGTGCTTCAGTATGCTGGACAGCGCTCAAGAGGCCAAAGCTGAAGTCGGACGCACGTTTCTGGCCGAGTTGATGGACTCGATTGTTCAAGGCGTTCACGCTCAAGGCGCTCGCAGAGAGGAAGCCACTCCGTGCACGACCAAGATGAACATGGGCGTGCTGATCCAGCCTACAGTGAGAGTCGAGACGATGCAGACGTCCCGGTCGAACGATCTGGACCATGGCGAGATCCGCGTGACGCTGACAGTGGACAACCGCTTTCCTGCAGGCATCCACATGGACAAGCTCCGAGTACGATTCGCAAGGCGGGACGACCGAGAAGAAGGCGTTTCGCATGACGTTGAAGGCCACAACAGAGGTGATACCAGCGAAGGTCATGCCTCGTCCGATTCGGCTCAAGCTTTGCCTCGATTGCACAGCCTCGTGCTGGATGATGGAGCTACGACAAGCGATATGGTCCAAGGAGACATGGTCCAGCTCACGACCTCTCCAGCCGGGTCGTCGGTCCAAGAGGAAGAAATGAGCGATATCTCGATCGATGACCAGCTCGACAAGCTCGCACCTGCCTTGGCAGTAACTGTAGCCGGTGCCTCTGCGAGTGACGAGTTCGTGTTGGAGGAGACGAACGTGTACTTGTACGAGAAAGCCAGCGTGAATCTCGTCTTCCTGCACCGCGACGTGGACGTCGGCGCGTACGTCTGCACGAGTGTCGAGTGCGTTTTGGCTAGCAGTGCGTTCCCACTGCTCAGTGTCCCTGCGTTGAGAAAGATCGAGTTCTCGATCCCACGACGAGAGAGTACAGTCCAACTGTCCATCGCAGGACCACCGCTGCTCATGCCGCGAGAAACCTATGAGCAGTGCATTCACGTCTGCGTTGCCTCCAACAAGGACACGGTCACGGATGGAACGCTGGAGCTGTCAGTCGCGAGGAACGATGACGACCTGAGCCAAAACAGCGAAGCAGGGCTCGTGCAGTTGACCAAAGCGACGATTCTGGACGAAGACGACAACTTAAATGCGTTCCCAGTGGAGATCAAAGATGATGAGACGCTGGTGATGCTCGTTCCGAAGCTCATTCCAGCCCAAGTGCTGCGCGTGGCGCTCTGGTTTGTGGTTCACGAGTCTCAAGACGAGCCACGTGAAGGAGAAGCTCTTGAATTCACGTTTGTGACTGCGTTTCGATACCAGCACATGACGAAAAGCGACTGGAGTGTGGGCGTGCGTCGTGCTGAGCTCAGCGTTCGTGTAGCAGCTCCCATGACGGCTCAAATCCAGTTAAAACGTATCGGTGGCGATGCACAAGACCGTGCTCTGGCGGCAGTCACGCTGACCTGCAATGAGGACATTGGCTTGGTGCTGAAAGACTACGCAGTGGACACAGCAGCAGCTCACGGCGTGCAGCTGCTGGAGGATCCGAACGGCCACGTACGCAACCAGCAGATCCGTCCTCAGGAGAAGATGCATCTGGCTTTCACCCTGACCTGTGTGGACCAGACGAAGGTTCGTGAGCTTCCAGTGCGCGTAGAGCTCGAGTACGAATCCAAGACAGCTGCTGGCTCTGTGTGGCAAACGCAGCTGGTCGTGCAGATCCCGTTGCAGACTTTGCTCGGTCCTTGCTACCGCATTGACGTGCATCCAGTGAGCAATGAGAAGACGGCCATGGGGGGCGAATACGTGACCTTCCATGTCCACGTACAGGAGTTTGGTTGCGATCAGAGATCAGAGGACGACTCGCAGGACGAAGAGCGCGTGTTGCTGTGTCTGGACGACGCCAGCGAGAGCGACTGGATCCTCGTGGGCAAGCAAAAGGAGCTCTTCGCTTTCCAACAGGATGACGATCTGTATCCATCGACCAGCAGCCGTAGCTTCAGTACGCACAAGCAGGCGCTGTCCATTCGCGTCGGTCGACTGCGCTTCCCCCGCTTCACGCTGCGCAGTCGTAACGGCCAGCTGACACCTCCGGAACGGCTCATCTGCCATCAAAGCGCATGTCAACTTCTGATAACGTAACCCATAACCAAACTGTGTACCATGTAGTACATTAACGTGGTCTCCAAGGGAGTCTAGGGGTACTCTAGATGCCATTTTATACACAGGTTGAGCGGACAATGTAACCTAAACCAGTACGTCCGTCCACTAGCGTACGCCAAGAGAAAGATCGCGGAATGTCACTAAACCCTAATGTGAATTTGCATACAGTGTATGTTGAAGTCACTTTAAACGACGCGGCATTAGAGCGATTCTAGTTATTATAATCCAGTAGTGCGTAAAGTTCTGAAACCTGATTTGAACCGGTTCCATGCCACCGAACTGACGTAACATCAACAATTGTGATCATGGTAGTTTTATACACAATGCGGGACTAAGTTCCTAAGTTCGCAAAAAAACTCAGCACTGTCTCTATATATTCTTTCTCCTCTATACCGCCTACCTCCTCTCTATACATTTTATATACATATAAAGG
>JAADVW010000913.1:0-12652 GCA_023335875.1 Elongisporangium prolatum
ACAGGCTATCTTTCGGATCCGCACAAGGCGCGATCTCAAACTGGCTACGTGTTCATTTCTGCCAGCGGGGCGATCTCGTGGAAGTCAACGAAGCAAACGCTTACGGCTACGTCGACAAACCAATCGGAGTGGTTGTCCTCTATGAGACAAGGCGCGAATGTGTCTGGCTCCGCCGTTTCTTCAAGTTCATAGGGAAGTCATTGGGCATCAAGCAGGCGAAGCCGCCGATCAAGATCTACGAGGACAATGCTGCTTGCGTCGAACAAGTTCAGCAAGGTTACATCAAGAGTGACCGTACCAAGCACATCGATCTTAAGTTCTTCTTTATGCACGATCTCAACGGCAAGCAACTCATCTTCAAGCGCGTTGCATCGGAGAAGAACCTCACCGATCTCTTCACCAAGTCTTTGGAGAAGAATAAGCACTGGGTTCTTGCCCTTAAACTGGGCATGACATGCATGTGATTGCATATTAGGTCACTGGGTTGTTTTATCCTCACCGACTAGCAGAGAGTTTTTTCCCAGTATGCATATGCTTATACTAGGCGGGGTAGTTTAGAGTTGCCACGCCGAGGGGGAGTGAAACAGATTCTAGAACAAACCAGATTGGTCTAGTTCTTTCAATAGAATCTTTTAGAGCCTCTTAGACCTCAACATAGGACGGGTCTGGTACATAGACAGGCACAAAACAGAAAATACAGCGTGTGAGGTTTCTAGACTATCCACCTCAAGCACCGACCAAATAAATCTCATTCCACAACTTTCTCCTTCGGGCTCAAGTCATCCTCTTCAGTTTGGTATTTTATTGAAAAGAGCGGCCAATTTTATATTCTGCAGTCCGTGATGCAGGTGCGAGCGCAGCGAGTGGACTGTTTGAACGAAACGAAGCGGAGAGTAGTCTAGTGAGAAATAGCCTGTCATAGATTGGATAACTAATTTACTTCTCCAAATCCTCCATTCTGCGCAAGTGTTTGCAACAAGCGAAACCCTTTGATGATGGCATCAACAAGAGGATGCAGTGCTATTGCTCAGCTGTTGATCGAGCATGACGCAAATGTCAACGCTAGCGACAAAGACAAAAAGACTGCGTTGATGATGGCCGCGGAAAATGGATTCGATAGTGTTGTTCGACTATTATTCGATTATCATGATGACATCAACTCGGCCAACAAGGATGAAGAGACAGCCTTTCCGAAAGCAGCAGCAAACGGACACAATGCCGTTGTTCGACTTCTGATTGATCGTGGAACTGATGCCAATTTTTTCAGGTGAATTCCAGCAAACCTGTTTCTGCGGGCTGCAGAGAATGGTCTTGTGAACGACATTTTGCTGCAAATCGAGCAAGAAGCAGATGTGAACACTGCTGACCACGACGGGATGACCCCTTTAATGATGGCTGCCGCAGGTAGACACGTGAACGTGGCTCAGATACTAATTGATCATGGAGCTGACGTCAATGCAGCATGCTCGTCTAGTTGGACTTCCTTAGTGTTTGCAGCAATGGGAGAATGCGATACAATTGCTCAGTTGTTAATTGAGCGCGGAGCTGACGTCAATACCACTGACGACGAACAAATGACTCCACTGTTATGGGCGCTGATGTTTGGATCTGATTCTTGTGAACGCTTTTTTGGAAGCGGATCGATTAACGTTGGCACATCCGAGGACCAGGATATGTCTTTGGCTCAATCTGCAAAGGAAAGACGGGACGCAGTAGTTCAAATACTGATAAATCATGGAGCGAACATCAACGCAGCTGATAAAAACAAGCAGTCAGCCTTATTTTGGGCAGTCGACAATGAACGCGATACGATTATTCAAGTGTTGATCGATCGCGGTGCTAACGTTATTGTTAAAGATGTATATCAGAGAACCCCTTTATCTCGTGCTGCTGAGAATGGACAATATGCCACCGCCCAACTATTGATCCATCATGGTGCTCATGTCAACACTGCTGATCAAGATGGGGCGACTCCATTGATGATAGCTGCGAAATATGGACACGATGCTGTTGTTCGACTGTTAATTGATAACGGAGCCGACGCCAACTCAGCCAACAATGATCAAAACACACCTTTAATGCAAGCAGCAGCAAAGAGATACGATTCTGTTATTCGATTACTGATTGACCTTGGAGCTGACGTCAATCTGGCAGATGAATTTCAGTAAGAGTTTCTAATGCGAGCGGCAGAGAATGGTCTCGTGAACGACATTTTACTGCTAATTGAGCAAGGGGTAGACGTCAACGTAGCTGACCAGAATATGTGGACTCCGCTGATGAGTAGTGCGATACACGGACACGTTGACATAGCTCAAATATTGATTGCCAATGGAGCCAACTTGAATGCAGCGGACCAGAATATGTGGACCTGGGCAACACAATATGGTCACGGCGATTTTGTAAGTTTTTTCCTCGATGCTGGAGCTTCTGTTAATGCAACTACAAAAGACAAGCAAACTGCGTTGATGCTTGCTGCTCAAAACGGACACAACAACGTTGTACAGGCATTAATTGCGCATGGAGCTGCTCTTGATGCAACAAACGACCAGCATCAGACCGCACTTTTGCTAGCTGGTGCCGAAGGTCACGCGGAAGTTGTGCGACATTTACTTGATGAAGAAGCCTTAATTGAATCAATGAACAGAAACGAAGAGACATCTCTGGTTCATGACATTGACAACGCTCATGAGTCCGTTGTCCATAAACTGCTGACACAAAACACTGGTATGAGGCAGGCGGTAGCATTGATGAAACTTGGACTGCAGATACGCAGGAACGATATGGCGGCAAAACAGAAGGCAAACGAGCAAGCAAAGGCTGAGGTGACACTGGATGATCTCGTCCAACTATGTTCAAAAATGAACGAGGCCGAAAATATGAGTGAACGTCTTTGTTCTAGGTTATGTGATGTGGAGAAAGAACTCACGACACTTAATCAACTTGCGATACAAGAAGCCTCGCTTCGATTTAAGCAACTAGTCAATCAGGCGCATGGATTCATGGTTGAGTATGCACACAAGCATACTATTACTCGATTTGTTGGCACTCAAGTCGTTATTGACTAGTCATGTGAGCTCAACCGTCAGACAGACGCCTTTTTGCTTCAGTTTAATATTCATATGAACGAAATATTCGAGAATGGAATGATCCATGGGAACAAGATGCGCTAGCCATAAAAAATCAGCTGAAAGACTCACTTAAGAACCAGGAGATACTTGTCAAGGAGCTTCAAGACCCGCACGTGCAAAAAGAAGCGCTAGCACTTCTGATGTTTGAGTGCGATAACCGCGGATTCCAGTACTTAAAAGAAGAGATGGCGTTGATCAACAACATTTTCCAGTATGTGTCGAGTATGTTTCAATTGAAGATTGAATCTGTGCCTCAGTGGTTTGTGCCTCCTCACGAAGTTGATTTTGACACTAAATCTTCGTTTGCAAAGGTCTCCTACGGATCTGTACATCACGGAACTTGGAACGGAACGGTGGTAGTGATCAAATCAGCTTTCTTAGCTGATGACAACAGTCGTGAGATGTTTATAAAAGAGACCGAGATCTGGTTCAAGTTGAAGCATCCGCACATCGTGACTCTCTTTTAAGCGTGTCATATTGGAAATCCGTTTTCGTTTGTGATTTCGCGTCCAATGGAAGTCTGTCGGACTATTTGTGCAGAGCTGAGCACCGTTTCGAGAGGTGGGCCAAGTTGCATGAAGTTGCTTTGGGACTTAAGTACCCTCACACGAAACACAAAGTGGTGCATGGCGATCTCAAGTGCAACAAAATTCTGATTAGTGCAGATGGAAAAGCAAAACTCACTGACTTTAGGTTGAGTATTGAGTTGAAAAGTGGACAAGAAGTGTCATCTCCAACTGATGAAGTGGGTGCAATCAATTGGAAGGCACCAGAAGTGATCAGTCTTAAGACTCGAGGAACGTTTGCATCGAATGTTTATTCATTTGGAATGTGTATAGTGGAGGCCGCGAGTGGTCGCGTTCCGTTTGGTATGATGCCTGATGTTGCAGTCAAGTACAAAGCTGTAACCCTGAAATCCCTTCCAAATCAGCCTCCAGAGATGAACGATGCGCAATGGGATTTGGTAAAGCGTATGTGTGCATGGGAACCAGCTGAGCGTATCACAATGAGCGAAGCAGTAAAGGGACTTGAAGAATTGGCCGAAGAAGAATGGGAATTAAAGATGGAAGCAGGTGACGCTGAATACGACGCTATCCATCCTGTATTGGGGCCCTGAAGCGCTTCGCGAGAAAACTGGAGTAAACAACTAAAGCGTTTGCGATTTATGCCACCTCGAGCATTGCCTGATCACGCTCCATTCAGGCGCAAAGACACGGCTCTGTTTCTTTCAAGAAATGATGTTGAATTACATATGTCACTAAATCGCGGGAATGGCACCAAGAGCTCAGCCTCGGTCCTCTCATTGCGCAATTGGCAGACAAGGTCTCAGATCAGATCGAAGCCATGGCCAAGGACGTGCGCTCAGTGCCGGCGATCGACATCGGTGCGCTCATGCGCTGCGAGAGTGACGCCCAAGTGGACGCTCTGCTGGCGCAGTCGTCTAGCGACAGCTCCAGCGTCGATGGACAAATCCACCAGATCATCGAAGAGCTTCGCGCAGCTGCGACCGAGTGGGGGTTCTTCTACATCGCCAACCACGGACTCACAGACGCGCAGATGCAGGCTTTCCAGTTGTCCATGCGCGCGTTCTTCCAGCTTCCCCAGGAAGAGCGCAATGCGCTGCGGCGCCATGCCACCAACTCCCGCGGCTACTTTGATGACGAGCTGACCAAGAACAAGACTGACTGGAAGCAGGGCTTTGACTACGCCGGCCAGCAGGAGGACGGCCCAGCCGATGACGCTGTCTACAAGCGCATGTCCAACGATGAGAACCAGTGGCCACTGGAGCACGTGCTGCCCGCGTTCAAGACGACCATGATCCAGTACTTTGGCTTGATTGAGCACATCTCTCGTCGACTGCTCAAGGTTTTCGCTGTGGCTCTAGGTGAGCAGCCCAACTTCTTTGACCAGTTCTTCCACGCCAGTAGAGACGGCAGCAAGACGCTGGCGCTGGACAACAACTCCAGCTTCCTTCGTTTGAATCATTACCCCGTCGCGCCCAATCCCGAGTCCACGATGGGCGTGTACCACCACACGGACGCTGGGGCTCTCACTGTGCTGCTGCAGGACGACCAAGTGGCCTCATTGCAGGTCCTGCATCGTGAGACGCAGGAGTGGTGCCTCATTCCACCTCGCAAGGACACGTTTGTGATTAATATCGGAGACATGGTACAGGTCTGGTCCAACGACAAGTTCCAGGCACCACTGCACCGAGTGCTGGCCAACGGGTCTCAGGAGCGGTTCTCTGCTCCGTTCTTCTACAACCCGTCGTACGATGCGCTGGTGAAACCAGTCGTAGTGCTTGAAGGTGAAAAGCCCAAGTACCGTCCGCTGAGCTGGCGTGAATTCCGACTGCGCCGATTCCAGGGCGACTACGCTGATTCTGGCGAAGAAATCCAGATCGGCCATTTCCGAATTCCCACAGAGGCAGCATAAACACGTATAAACACAACACTTGAAAATTAGAATGCGTATTCAAGTAGTCCTTGCATCTGTGGGCTTGATTCCCATTACGAAATAACATTTGGCAATGATGTCGCGTCCAGTCTGCGCACACCCACCCATCCACCCCATTCCTGCCGACGACAGCTCAGACAGCACCTAATTCGTCTGTGTTCTAGTCTGGTAATGATCAAGTTCAGACGCTACCATTATATGGGTCCTATTTGAGGCAACAATAAATGGAAGCGAGAGTTGTCTGGATGGAAGGCGTCGTGGCAGCTGTAGTATGCTCAGGTAACCTTGATCTGCTTCAATCAGCCAATATGGAATATTCAAAGCTCACCATTACCAACAATTCAATATTTGTTCAAGACCTACTCGACGCAGCCGCTGCACATGGCGACTTCATAATGGTACAATGGCTTATGAATTATGATTTTAAACAAAACAGTGCGGCTAAATGTGCAGTGAGTCGAAAGCCATGAGCCATGCACCTGCAAATCCAAGAGACTACATAGTACGATTAAACGGAACGTAGATTGGCATTTAAGTTATTCATTGATCAAATTCCATTCGTTTGGGGGTCCTCAGTATCGAAAAATATACTTAAATGCCCGTAATACGCGTAATCCACTTCTGCGCCAACTTCACGTTAGAAAAGTCCACTACGAAACCACCGGATTGCGAACATCCATTGTGTCTGCTGACGGTTCCCACGATGATATTTTCGCATCCAGGATTCTTAATCAATGGGCTGCCAAAGGTGACGATACATGCACTTTGCTGACCGTTGCTCACAGCGCAGAACTCTGAAGTGGTGAAAAAAAACTCTCCAAGCAAACGGATTGGTTACTAACTACCATCGAAATCTGGTAGCTTGGAACTGAACTGCAGTGGTGTTTCAAAATATATTGTCTTTTCAGTGCGACTGCAAAACGTACCCCAGTATACATCTAAGATGAATTCGAAAGAGACCACAGCCTTGAGACTGTGAGTCGCCATGCACCACAATGTGGTGCATGGCGATCTCGAGTACAACAGTATCCTGATCAATTCTGATAGTTCGGTAAGGTACAGCATTTGAAGTTGATGTAGCATACCTAGCTGTAACACTGCAGTCACTTCCGGAATAGAGTGTATTGAGTCAGAATTTCACGAAGACCGGCCTTGCACAAAGTCTCACGATGTCTAGTAGCGATACTGCTCACTTGTTAACATACTTGACAATCTTGACAGTGTGCCTGATCACAAACATCCAAATCAAAAGCTCGGATGAGATCGATTCAACCAAATTATATTATTCCTCTTGTGGCAGTATCCATTGAGGCGCAAGAAGAAAGCCGTCGATCCGCAGCACAAGGAGCAGCACTTCCACAGCCCAATTCCTATAGTTAGCGCCCTCCACAGGAAATGTACCCACGAAGCCTGAGAGACACTGATGAGGAGCTCCCTCAACACGCTCGAACGTGCCCCAGCAGAAGATAGGCTCCCAAACGTGTTGAACGATCACGTTGTCGGGTGGCACCGGACCCAGATAGCTATTCGGTGGGATAATCGCAAGTTCTGGGTCCAAACCGTAATCCGCAAACACATAGCCGTTCTCGGTCGCGAACAGTGTGAGCAGTACGAGCGCACGCACGATCGTGACTGTGGGCGTGCCGCCAGTGTTGGAATGTACTCGGCTCTCTTGAAGAACGATCACGTTGCTGTGGTCCACGACTTGCACGACTTCGCTGTGCATGTTCAAAGTCTGGGAGAGCACCTTGCTGAACCCGTTGGGTGCACTCAGCAGGGACCAAATGCTGGAGCTGACTTCCTCGGGACTCATGCAAGTGTTGAGCTTGCTGATCGAGAACTTGAGCAAGCCGTTATCGATTCTGCGTTGGTCTGTCCAACCAAAGACCGAGGCGCCTGTGGAGATCGTACCGTCTTTTCCGCTCGAATTAAAGCTCACGATCTCCGAATAAACGCGGCGTGCTATCGCGTGGCACTCCTGCACAGTCAGTGGCTTCTTGAGTCGGATTCGAGATTGACTCGTCTTCTGATGCATAGCCGAAATGTCAGAGGAAGGAGCAGACGCTAAGGCTCTCTCTCGGTCCACACAAATGACGTTGAGCTTCTTTTCCCACGCCAAAAACTGGTCCAAGCGCATGCGCAGAGCCGTGTTCTCCCGTCGAAGCGTCTTGATCGATAGCTCGACGCCATTATCTTGCTCGACCGGCAGGTATTTGCCACGCAGAAAAGGTCGGTTAGCGCTAAATTGTTTTTCCAGTGCGGCCGCTTCCGCACGAAGGCGCTCAATCTCTTCCTAGAGCAGCGGATCCAAGTCAGACGGAGACCTGACAACAGGGCCAGCGAGTGGTGGGATATGCACACTGTACCCGCTTCTTGTGGTAGTGTCTACGCGCGCTCTGACGGTTGGACTCGCGCCGACGGTGGCGTTGCACCATTGAGGTCATTAGGGTCTCCATTATTTGTGTCAATCGAGAATGACCCTCTTTTAAGGAATTGACAAGAACTCTAATTTCAGCCAATCAAATTGAAGCGAAGTTGACATCCTTGAGGATTTGCTAAAAACCACTGACACTGGCTATTTGTGATCGTCATATTTTATCTAGGTTCGGATTCATCTATAAGTACGATTCGAATATAATGCTAGGTTCGCAAAAACATCTACATATCTGTAGTAGAAAACCATGCTTCGAATGTTGACACCTTTATCACAAACGGCTTCAGTTGGCAGCAGCACCAAATCTGCGCAGATTATTGACAGGTGAAACTTTTGAACTGGCAAAGTGCCGTGCTTCGCGATGAGGATCAGCTGCGCTTGATTGATCGAGCTACAGTACTCATCCATGATCTAAGCTCTCACAGAAAAATTCAAGCTTCTGATGTGTGCGAATGAAGGCCAACCTTGCCGTCACTTCTGTTTTGAGGTGGAGCGCAAACCTCAGATTTCCTCAATCCTCCAAATTAACCAGAGCACAAGTCCACGTTAGTTTAAGTCATGCGCTCGAGAAGAATTATTTACAGGTCAGTTTGAAATCAGGTCACACTGGAGACCAAGGCGGGTTTTTCGCTGGTGGTCACGTGGGTTTTATACAGATCATATGGCTGGATCAAAGAGCTTGTCGCGCAGGCACTTGACAGCGGTACAGACTTGACGACTTGCATCGCTTTACCTCGACAGATCTCACGCTCACTGATCCAAAACTCTACGCTATGCTCGACTACTCAGCCTGCGAAACCTCAGCGTCAAAGACGGTCGCGTCGGTCTACTATCAAAGCTGTAGCTGCTCCGAATTCTGCCACGTTGGAAAGTTCTCTTGGCCAACGCCATCGCGAAGCCCTAGTAGCAGAAGCTCTTGATCAGCGTCATGCGCTTCGTGTCGACGTGCACGACCGTGCTGAAAAGAATCCGCCGGCTATGAGTAAGCGTCACCTGCGGATAGCATCCAGAGAGTAGAGCTCGAAGCCATGGTGCCGCCAATCATGGTGACTCGGCTGAATGTGACGCGTTTGCTGGCGGTGCCGGCTCCCTATTGTAGTCGCACTCGCGAACGAAGAAAACGACCGACCTTGAGCTATTGGACCTTGTCGTTTGTATACGCCCACGTCGTCTGGCAATGGTACGCGTGATCTCCGTCAATCCAAGCGGTAAGCCCGTGCAGCTGCCGCGCCGGATACTGGCGATGATGCCATGGCAAGCCGTGAACATGGGCGAGTGCGAGTGCGAGTGGCCCCACAAACTGTTGGGCAACGCCAAGAGCGATCTAAAGAGCGAGCCCGAGCACCAACGTGAGCCTGCTAAAGGACAGCAGCTACAAGTCGAGCGGCGAGCACCAGCGCATTATGTTGAAGGTGGTCGTGGGCGAGGCCATCGCGATGGCCGTACTAAGCTGTATGTTGCGGGGTACGAGTACACGCGTGCGAATATCACAAATGTGAAAATCAGCTACCGTTGTTCGTATTATAGAAGCTGGCTGTGCCAATGGAAGCTCGAGTTCCATGTGCAGTTGATGGATTACGATTACGACCACGCAGTTACCCACACGTGCACGCCTCCAAAACCAACCTTTACTTCAGGATGATATGGTGACACGTGTTGTGACTGAAGAAATGCTACAAGCATTGATATCATTGCGATTGAAGATACTGAAACCCCACTGCAGATATGGGAAATCGTGCTCCTATGGGACAATGGCCAAGATGCCGTTTGTGGGAAGGCTCGTGCTTAAGTGCTAAGACGCGTACACAGAGCGCGAGAGCTTCACTACGGCGGCGACACGCATTGTCGCGTTGAACTGCCCCCGCTTTCTCACGTCAGGAATAGCGTTTTGAACTTCTTCCAGTTCCAGCTTGTGTGGTATGAAGGCCGAAATAAATGCTAGGACAAGTTGGATGTGTGATCGGGTGGACCCACCCTGCACTGGTGTGTATCATGCGGTACGAGAACACCAGCTTGTTTATCGATGGAACTTTCTGCTGCCTACCGAACTCGTTCAAGCAGTGTATGGTCGTCATGATGTACGATCGGGGTACCGAGCTCTTCGTACCTGTATTCTATGTGTTGTACACTGTGAAGACACACTTGTCTACGGAAACACGCTGCCGTGCATTCGCAATGCTTGTTGTGAACCATCATGTCAAAAGAGGTCATCTGCGACTTTGAGGGTGCGTTGATCAATGCTGTCCGAGACCGGTTCCCAGACACGAAGAATTTGGGCTGCCCCCTCCATTTTAAACAAGCCTGCAAGCGTGAGATGATCAAGTACCGGCTTCCCAAAAGCGAGACCAAAATCGCTATGGAGCATGGTATGTTGGACACGCTAACAGTGATGGACCGAAAAGGATTCCCAAACAGGGCATGGCCTGGGTCAAGGCAAAGGTTCGCCAGCTCTACTAAAAGCGTGAAGTGGTGTACTCCAAAAACGTGGCGCACGTTTGGGAACTGTATCGACTGGACAAGGATCGAGCTACTGACACCCGCGTTTTGGAATGTGCATAGCATTCGTCGCGACCTGGTGGCCAGAACCTACAGCCCATTGGAGCGGTTTAACCGAGAGATAAACACCGCATTTGCCAACCCTCATCCATCATTGTCAAGATTTGTTCAAACGATCAAGGAGCTTGCACGCCGCCACGTCGATCTACGCGACGATATCAACCGCGGTCCCGCCACTGCGCCGACTCGTCAGACAATTGAGCTCCCTTCAGCTGTGTCAAGCGACTCTAAGGCAAGCGGCATTAAGTTTGAAGAAGAAGACGGTGTCACTCTGTAAGCCTGTGATAAAAAAAACGTCATAATGAATCATTCTCTTGCTTGCTTTGTTTATTGTTGCCGTCCTCTTGAGTGTTGCAGACTTCGTATTTCTCTCGTGTTCTGACCATCAAATTTCCACTAGGTCTCACTCAAGGAGGCCTACTAGATCACGCAGTGGTCACGTGACCTAGTCTCGTGATCTGATCTGCCTCTGATCTGGTTTGAACACTATCCTGCTTTGATACCGAATTTGTGCTTCATTCACGGCCAATGTCGCCATATCGCACTTAGTAGGATAGAAATGTACCCACAGCTGCGGGTGGGTGGGTTATATATGGAGATCGCTGTCGCATCTGATTTCATGCTGGACGTGAGTGTGATGCGCCATGGCAGACATCACCGTTTCTCCAACGCTCATATCCTCTTGCGATGTTGAAGGTTCGGCTGCTGAACGTTGCTGAACAACGAAGAATGAACGAAGTTAAGCGCATGCGGGTTTATGAAG
The DNA here is from genome assembly GCA_023335875.1 of Elongisporangium prolatum. Taxonomy (NCBI): domain Eukaryota; phylum Oomycota; class Peronosporomycetes; order Pythiales; family Pythiaceae; genus Elongisporangium; species Elongisporangium prolatum. Next base: position 11,339 of record JAADVW010000913.1, read on the forward strand.
CAGACGTCGATTGTGTCGAAGAAAGAGTTCGTAAGCCGTTGCAGCTTGCAGTTAGAGCAGGTAGTGTGGACATTGTCCAGTTTCTTATTGGTAGGTGAGCAACAATGAATCCAGAAGGCTTCAACAAGATACCAACGTTGATGTTCGCAGCAGAGATTGAACGCGAAGCCATCGTTCGAGTGATGATCGACAGCGGAGCAGACTTCAACCCAAATTGAGGGACGCTCCGTCGGTGATGGTTGCGCGAAACGGGCATGAGATTGGGGCTCGTTTTTTACTCGATCACTGAGAAGACTCCATTGATCCAGGCAGCGGAGAACTGCCACGATACTGTTGTACGACAATTGGTGGACTTCCACGGAACCGATGTCATTATTTCCGGAAAACGCTATTGAAGATGGTAGCTGAAAATGGATACGACGCCGTCGCTCGTCTATTGATCGCCCAGTACCAAGCGGATGAAGTAAACGCCCTTGGCGATGGCTGCAAAGTACGTACTATATCACACGCAAGTTCGGATTAGTGAACATCCAAGTTCAAGGGGAGACACTGCACTAATGAAACCTTGCAAAAACGATATTTCCTATCTCTGACTTTGACAGGCTGTCCGTCCAGTACGGAGATTGGGTGTGTGGCTTGCGCACTCAGCACACAGCTCTGGAGCGATCAATACAAACAACTCCTGGGCTTGAATCTGAAAAAGTTGCATATGCTCCTTTTGCATGCCCCCCGCAGGCGTACGCAGAATTTCACGCCTGCCGGTTGGTAGGTGCCGCTGTAGAGCGCTTTTAAACGTTCTCTGGATTTATATCCAGAGTTGTTACAGACGTCCAATTTTCTTCAAAAAAACTCTTTAAACTAAATTATGTTTTCCACACAAAATAAACTGCAATCAAAATCAAAATAGATGTAACGTAAGAAACCAGTTTAAGAGCGATTTTTGTTTAGCAATTAGGTACCCTCTCCATACATAAGCCAATGACTAAAAATCAAAAGTGCTATGGTTGTCGAGGAAAAGGAATTTGTGTATTGATACATACTATGCAGTTACGAATGCAAAATGAACCCAGATGAGATCTGACAAACCTGTAGTCCCAGACAGAACGACAAAATGCCAAGGTCTTTCACCTTGAACTCGGCCTTCAATGCTGTCATCACAGCTGCTACTGCCGTGTCAGTGCCCACCATGACGATGTCATCAACATAGACTCCAATAGTGGCTGTCTCGGCGCCGCTTCGCTTGACAAACAAGCGTGGGGAGCATTCGTGGGTGTCAAAACCACACAATATTAAGTACTGCGAAAACCGCAAGTA
>JAADVW010000914.1:0-12652 GCA_023335875.1 Elongisporangium prolatum
CCCCTCCCCCTTAATTCGGCCCGAGAAGCCAGCGAGCTGGCGCAATTGGCAAAGCGAGAGCAACCGGTCGTCCCACGAGTCGTCGTCTCCCTCTTAGTATGACGCCCGAGGAGATCCAAGGCGACTACCAGTGCACCATCGCGGTGGCCGACTACCGCGTGGGCAAGAAGGCTGAGTTTAAGGTGGTCGTGCATCTATCCTTCTATTCGTCGCGTACGCACTCTATGGGCTCCACGAGCTGGCACATCTGGCGCTCCTTCTCGGCTTTCCGGAAGCTCGACGAGCAGCTACGCAAGCGCAATGCGACGCACCTCAAGGGCATCAAGTTCCCGCCGCTCTACCGCCGCCGCGTGCTTTTCCGCACGCATCTGAGCGCTGATTTCCTCGAGACACGCATGCGCGAGCTTGACACGTACATGAGCATGGTCGTGCTCAGCCCGCAGGCCGTGGCGTTCCACGTGCTGTCGGTAGCCAGCCAGACGCTCAAGTCGTTTGTGAGCTTTGCCAACGGATTCGGACAGAACGCGCAGTATGAGGAGCAGGACGCCAAGCTGCGGCCATCCGTATCCGTGCTGGCCTCGCCGGCCGCCATCGCCATGAGCACGACTGCCAGCGTCATGGCTGACGACGAGGATGAGTTCCGATCGGTGTCGTCCAGCAGCACGATCTCGTCTATGACGTCCAGCTACTCGGCCCCTGGTGACTACCGATGGTCCGGCACAGGCTTCCGCGGCTCGCAGAGCTTTCAGCGACACACAGTGCCCATGCCTACCGGCGCCACCAGCAACATGAGCATGTACCAAGACCGCATGAGCTCCTTTAGCAACCCCGCCAATGGCCACAGCAACTCGTTTGGTGGCACCACGAACCGAGGCAGCTGGTTTCCAGTCTCGGCCGGTACTGGCGCCACGACCACCGAAGGTGCTTCGGGCACGACCATCTCTCGGCCGTCCATGGTGCGTCCGTCCTTCGCCGGCGGCATGCAGAACGGTCGCGAGTCCATGATGGCCATGACTGCACCCGACGTGATCGCGCCCGAATTGGATCTGCAGCGCGCCAAGATGGAGCAGGAGCTGGTCAAGTTCGACCTCGTGGGCGTGGGCATGCCTCCCGACGGCTCGTGTCTGCTGCATTGCGTGGTGTACGAGATGTACCCGCTCCAGTGCTTGCGTGAGTACCCGTCGAGCATGAGCGTGGTGAATGTGGGCGCGGCCGACGGCATGGCGCCTCGCCGCATGGCCGCAGCGCAATTCCTGCGCGTGAAGCTCATGGAATACGCTCTGACGCACGTCGAATCACTCGCGTCGTTCCTGATGCAGGACCCAGAGGACCTACGCGAGCGGTACGAATGCTTCCGCGACACTCCGGACGAGCAGGCTACGATCGCAGAGCTCTACGCGGCCGCCAGCATGTTCAACATCGAGATCGTGCTCATTTCCAACGACGAGAGCTTCCAGATCGACCCCGTGCTGCCTGTGACCGGGCTCCCGTCCGTACGAGAAGGCGGACTTAAGACCGTGACCTTCGGCTACCTCATTCCGGCCGAAGGCGTGGCCGGCCACTACATCTGCACACGCGAGCGTCGCGCTGGCCAGACCAACGCGTTCGTGGGCGGCAGCTACCGCGGCTCCATCAATATCGGCCCGCCCAAGAACGTGCGGTGCTCCACGGCCGGTCCTCGCATGCCTGTCGGAGGTCCTCGGCCCTTTGAACGCATCCAGGAGACCCGCGTGGAGTAGACGACAACCAATCTGCTGGCATTATGAGAGCCCATCCAACGATTCCGGACGAGTTCCAAGTCCAAGCAGCAGCATCTCAAGACTGTAGCGTCTTTGATAGTAGACACACGAAATCGTGCAGAGAGAGAAGAAAAGCGGTCAGAGGAGCCTCATGCTTCCATCGACTGACCAACGAACCAACCAACCCATGCGCTCTGACTGGCGCGCGTGCGTACATCGAATGTCGAGTAGGCGGATCCTAATATTGATAAACGAAGCGAGTGAATTGAACGGCATTCTCCTATTAGCACACTTTATGTGTAAAATGCCGAAGAATAGGCAAGCGTCGTCCATTGTAATGCTCTGGAGCTCTCAGTCTTCGCGTGGCTCTATCCGTGACTTGAGAAACTGTTCCGCCTCGGCCTTGTAATTGGGATTGTTCATCATGTCCATGAACTGCCGCGTCTGCTTCATGCGTGTGTCGTACGCTGTCTTACAAATGAACCTGTAGATATATCGCCATTTAGTGTTGATCCCAAGAGCTCCCTTAGCAGGCCATTGATTACCAGGAGGCAGCGGCCACGGCGCCAAAGCCCAACACTGCTACATCGCAAGCGTTGCGCACGCTCTTTGTCGTGCGGAAGCGGTGGCCGCCCACAAGAACGCCCGTAGCAATGCCCCACAAGAGGCTCGAGCGCACGCATGGCGCCGTCGTCAGCGTGTCCATGAGCTCTTCACTTGTATGGACGGTCAGTTTAAGGCGAGCCTGGTATAATGTGGACCACTCTATGTTGTTGTCACGATCATGGCTCTTTTGCAATTACAGCATGAAGCCGCACTCGGGTCTGCAGCTGCAGGTGTTGGGGCTCTACCGCCAGGCGCTGCGAATCGCGAGACGCAAGGACCTGGTGCAGGACCCGCTAGCAACCAAAACAGCATCTGAATCCACCTACGCCTTCGTGCGTGAGCGCTTCCGCGAGGATGTACGTATGGAAGCTCTTCTTCCATGTCCATGGAGCCTGACAGGCGTTCGTTGTGGTTCTCTTTCATAGGCGAGCTCTGTCGACCGAATGAACTTTACTACAATCGAGCATCTGCTGCGCAAAGGACAGCGAGATCTCAAGATGCTGGAGCGCATGAAGGGCGCTCACTTCGCGCGCGTATCGCATGCATAGATCCCCACAACTGATTCAATAGCCCGCTTCATTAGCTGACTACAGCCTTCCCTTACCTATCGCAATCCACGACCTCTAGATACAGGCAGATACCATGACACGTGGCATGCCTATACGCTCCAATACCTCCTTGAGGGTTGCCTGGAAGACGATAACGCAACAAGAGCTATTTGTCGTTTACCATACATATACAGATCTTTATTCACTGGCATTAATTGCTTGCTATAATGCGTGGTTTACTTAGTGGGCGCCCAGTAGTCCATGATGTCAAGTGCCACCTCGCAACTCTCGCGCACGACCTGCTCCGAGTCCTTGAGATAGACCCGCAGGATCTCTTCGCACTCGGGCGTGCCAATGGCGCCGAGCGCCTCAGCGGCTTCGTGACGCACCATGCGATGCTCTTTTAGGTCTACGAGCACCTTCTTGAGCGCTGGCACAGTCACGGGGTTCTCCATCTGCCCCATGACGTACGCGATCTCGTGGCGGAAGAGAGCGCTGGGGTCGTTGAACGCCTCACCGAGAGCGAGCGCCGCATCAGGCGTGTTGCGGTTGCGAAGCGAGAACATGGCGCGGTAGCGGTCGAAGAGCGAATTGTCGGTGTCTAGCAGTGTAGCCTTGAGCTGTTCGGTCGTCACGTTCTTCTCGGCGGCCGGGGCAGGGTCCACGGACAGATACGGGTTACGGTCGTGCTCGTTCTCGGCGATCTTGCCCTGCGCCTGGTCGCGCTTGTACTTGACGAGACGCACAGCCAGCTCGCAGGTCTCTGAGACTTCCGGGGTCGGGTCCTTGGTGAATTTCTCAAGCACAGGCAGCGACTGGTGGTGACCAATGGCACCGAGCGCTTCGGCCGCCTCGTGGCGCACCATGCAGTCGTCTTCTGTATCCTCCACGATCTTCTCGAGCGTGGCACACGCGTCCGCGTCCTGGAACTGGCCAATGACGTAGGCCAACTCATGGCGCATGAGCTCTGAATCGGCCTTGTTGGTCAGCGCTGTACCAGGAATCAAGTCAGCACACTGCCGACTCGCTCATCTGCAGGATGAACGCACCTTCCAGCAGCACTTTAAGGTCCTCCTTGCCGCCTCGAGTGCGCAGGTAGAATACAGCGCGCGTGCGTTTGCCCATGGGCTGGCTCAGATCCAGCAGAGCAGCCTTGAGCGCATTGAAGGAAGGGGCAGAAGCGTCCATGGCAGTCATGATGATCGGCGCTCTTGGGACTAAATCGAATTTTGACATCCATCACATAAAAGATAGGACGTCAACCAATCAAATCGTTGTATTTGAGTTTCATCCAATCATGGAAGCGCAGTTGCGTGCAAAGGGTAGGTAGGACCAACGGCTGGCCATAATGCCGTCGCTGGTTTTTTGTACCGGTGGTACAAACCGGTTTCACCATTTGAATACCACTGACATACCGGTTTTTGGCATTTTTGAATCCAACTGTGCTTTGTTCTCTGAGCGAGTGGCGATGCGCGAGGAGCCTGGCCACATGCAGCTCTTTATCCGCTCGGTACACAGTCCGCTGGTCTATCAATGGAAGAGATGCCGTGTTTATTGACACCTCCATGGTTATTGCAATGTCTTTTGCTGCAGGATTCGGGTCAGACGCTGACAATATCGACAGATTCCAATGCGACGATTCAGGAGCTGCTCGAGTTGGTGGATGCCAAGGACAAGGATTGGGCGTCGTTTGTGCATGAGAGCAACAATACAGTCGTGATAGAAGACGAAGCGGCCAAGCTCAACGGAAAAGCTCAGAAGCTGCGGCCATTGTCGCGGTATCTGCAGTATGGCGGTGTGCCATTGCGGCCAAGCCGCACATTGCGCGACTACGGGATCCAGGATCTCGCGACGCTCGAGACTTCTGTACGGCTGCACGGTGGCTGTTTTAGCGTATCAATCTTTCTCTGGATCGTCATTTTTATCTGCTGCCTGCTGAGCATTTGCACGTGCGGACTATCGCTGCCGATCGCCTTGTGTCTGTTGCCGCTTGCACTGCTGCTGCCGCTGTGTTGTCTGTGAGTAAAGTTTGCAATACTACTATATCTTTGATGGCGTGAATCTCGATTCTGCTGCATTCGCATTACACTGCAGTATTCCCATCAGAGTAACAAAGAGAGTACGAGGCAGTAGTGCAAGGCATCTCTATTTGATCAACTGCGCAGCAGAAGCAAAATACCGAGAAGAACTACAGACCCACAAGCCGCTGAGATGTAGACCGACCACAAGACCAGCGTCTCTGCCTCGCAAAATCCCCGAGACGAGACGGTCTGTTTTTCATTTTTCTTGACCCATTTCTCCATCTCGGATCTCTCTCTTCTCTCCTGCTGAGCGCTTGATTACCTGCCTGCCGAGTCATCCCATCCACAGTCTGCGCATGACCTTGATACTGCCGAGAAAGGAAACAAATTAAAGCTATAGAGAGAGCGTCTGGTCTACTTGCGCATGGTGCGCGCCTTGCCGCCGCGGGTCGACTTGCGGCCTCCTCGCTTCTTGTCGTCCACAGGCTTCTTGAGCGCCTGGACCTTGCCGAACAGCGGCGAGTGCTTGAGGATATCGGGCAAAATAATTAACTTGATCTGACTCCCACGGACATACACGAGCTCCATCTTGGTCTTCTGGCCGTCGCGCTGGGTCACCACGACGTTGCTGAGCTGGCAGTTCATGCTGTCCTCGCTCTCTTCTAGGTGGCCGCGGTAGATCTCACCGTTCTTGAGCTCGATAGTCACATTGCGGCCCTCCCCTTCATGCAGCAGCGAGATCGGGACCCCCACGGTGGTCTTGGCGGACATAGCTCTTCTTGTTGGTTCGCAATGGGCCGGATACGAGTACCGTGGGCAAAATAAAGGTGCTTGCCATAAGAGCTACTGCATCAGACACAATAAAAAAGATCAAGATAGAGAGTACTGTGAGAGAAAGAATCATAAGGACACTACAGAATTTTGCATGTCGGTAGGTCAATGGTGTCTTGGCTTATGCGCATCATTGCCATCTCTCTCTCAATATTTCTCTATCAAACTCCCTGTGCGCATTAGCAGCAGCTCTGGAAAAAACAAGCATGCTCTCTCCAGAGACTGAGCCCGTTTCGATTCATTTACAGGTTGCGGCTCTTGGCCAGAGTACTAATCTCCACGAGCGAATGGCCGGTCTTGAGCGCGATCTCCTCAGCGGTCTCGTGCTTGCGGAGCGCGTCGAACGTGGCCTTAATGACCGTGTACGGGTTGCGCTGACCGTGACACTTAGACACGACGTCGGTAATGCCGAAGCAGTCCAGCACACAGGCCACCGTGTCGCTCACAGTCAGACCCTTGCCAGTAGGAGCTGCACGAAACAACGTACACAGGTTCAGTTAGCAGTCGCCATGCAGAGAGAGCTGGTGGAGCAATGTACCAGGGCGGAGGAAGAGCGTGCAGCTGTTCCACTTGCCACGCACTTCGTGGAAGAGCGTGCGGTCGTCGAAGCGGTCGATGAACGTAAAGTTCTTCATGGCGAGCTTCGTACCGCGCAAGATAGCGTCCGGAGGCGACGCGCCCTTGCCGACAGCGTAACCGGCGCAGCCCTGGCGGTTGCCCACCACGACCATGGCGCGGAAGCGTAGGATGTTGCCTTGTGTGGTCACCTAACACATCAGAGAGCGGGTCAATTCAGAGAATAGCAATGAAATCACTGCAACGGAGGTCGCAAATCACCTTCTGCACTTTGTCCACGTGCACGATCTGGCGCAGCAGACCCATGCGGCCGAGGTTGAGCGGCTCGATCTCTTCTTCCGTGTCGAACGTCATGTCCTCGGACTCCTTGTTCATGGCACGGATGTCACGCAGGATTCCCGTGTCGGGCGTCTGGTACATGTCCTTGGTGTTCACATCAGTGAGCGAGATCTGGTCCTTCTTGAACTCCTCGAGAATGCGGCGGCGCACTTTGCCGCGGTTCTCGGGCGCGATGACCATGAAGCGGCTCTTCTTGGCAGCCTCGGGCATGGTCTGGCGACGCGGCACGATGTCGCGACGGTCCTTGGAGATGATCGGATCATCCGGCTCGTCGTCATCTTCTTCCATGTCCATGTCGGAGAAATGCGCGACCTGCATCTTGGGCATCGCAGCAGCAACACGCTGCTGCTGCTGGTGGCGGACAGCCACGGCCGTGCGGGCGGCGAAACGCTGGAGCATGACTGCGCAAACTCAATTCTACCAACAGCAACCGCATCAGTCGCCATGGCTCATTGCAGGCGCAGAGACACAGAGATCAAGACGCCCATAGCGCTCAAGAGACTCACCGTAGCCGTCCAACACGAATGAGTGGCCGGGCTCCCCCACCCAGCACCATTATCCTCTCTAAGTCGATCAATGATTAAGGCAGGCTCAACGAGCATACCACCTTGTTTTGTCATCCCCCTGTTGGGCTTGAGGCTCAAGCCGAGCCAAGCCAAATCAAGCCGGAAGCCCCAAGTCAGAAGCAAGACGCCATGTTCTCGCTGTTCATGGGCCTGTGGTCGTATTTATTCTCCAAGGCGGAGCTGCATCTGCTCATCGTGGGGCTGGATGATGCTGGAAAGACGGTAGGTACGTGCTGCTACTGGGAGGACGATCGATCAGTCGGTCGGCTGCTCTCTCGAGAGGAATCTGACGTCGGCTTGTGCCTCTGCTTGTAGACTCTGCTGGAGCAGCTCAAGGGCATCTTTGGCAAGAAAGCAGGCATCCCGCTTGATAAGATCCCGCCAACTGTTGGTCTCAATAGTACGTCTACTGGCTCCAGCTCAGTCTGCTCGCATTGAGGCGTTGCTAAGACCGTTGTCATAGTCGCGCGCGTGGACATTAAGCGATCGCGGATCATCTTCTGGGACTTGGGCGGACAGGTAAACAAACCACTTGTGCTATGCGCATTGCACTGTCTTTGGCATCTAAACCCACGCGTTTGTTTGTTTGGTAGGAACGCCTGCGTGCGATCTGGAACAAATACTACAGCGAGAGCCACGGCATCGTGTTCGTTATAGATTCGGCCAACGAGCGGCGCTTCCAGGAAGCCAAGCAGACGCTGCGTACGTTGGATTGCTATCGTGGGATTTCGCCTGAGAAACTCACCAGTCGCTTGTGAACAGACGACATGCTGGCCAACACAGAGCTCCAGGGGATTCCGCTGTTGGTTCTCGCAAACAAAATGGACTTGGAGGTAAGGACCAGAGTACTACAGACAGACGCACTGCTGTCATCTCAGCTGATCTGCTGCATGTCTGCGGCTGTGGCTAGGACGCTAAAAGTGTGAGTGCGATCACGACCGTGCTCGAGACTGATACGCATCAGGGCGCGTTCGCTGCGTACCCCATTTGCGCTCTCACCAGGTCAGCATTTCTGCCGTCTCTGCGTTGGTCGTGTGTCATTAACAGCTTTGTCGTGGACAGAGAGGGCGTGGAGGTGGCTATGAACTGGTTGGTCGATGCAGTCACGGCCAGTGACCGATATTATGAGAAATCATCAGCCCGAGTCTAATCCATGACGGCTGTATCATGCAATGTCGCTTCCTGTATGCGGTGCGTGTGCTGCTGCTAAACTAGGAAGCTGTCTTCAATAGATTTGTTTAGATAGGCGCATTGGCTCTGTTACTCGTCTCTCGTTCTGCTCTACGTCTCCTAGATGTGGCTCTTGATGATCTCACGCGGCGTGCAATATGAGGCGTCACCAGGGAAGTCAAGGCCGGCCGCGTACAGCTCTTCGATATCCTGCTCGACCTGCTTGGGGCACTCGCGCTTCTTGCTGCACACGCTTGGGCTCATGGGCTGGTGCATGAGACTCACATGGCGCTCGTAGGCCGCCACGTCGCGCATGAGAGCGTCTCGAAGCTGATGGTACCAGCTCAGTTTCTTCTCGATCATTGGGTCGCAATGGTGCTCAAGCTGTCCAGCCCACTCGCGAGCTGGTTCCTGCAGTGCGAACAGCAGTGCGCGACGCTCCAGCAGCGATAGGCCGTACAGATTGTAGTTGGTGAAGACGCTGGGATGGAACTTGGCAATGTGCTGTGGATGTTCACGCACGAGGTGCAAGGCCTTGATGCGCTGCAGACGGATGGCCAGGCGAGTTGGAAAGACTGCGCCCGAGGGCGTCTCCATGGTCTTGAGGTCTTCCACGCGAAGACTCGAGATCTCGATCGGCACTGCTGAGCGCACACAGGCGAGGGCACGCGCGTTCACAAGATGCTGTTGCTGCTCCCACACTGCCTCTCGGCTGACGCTGGTGCTGCTGGCTTGTCTCTTCGAGCCGAATTGGTCTCGTGGAACGACTGGACGCCCATTCTGCTGGAGAAATGTGCGCATAGTGGCCACCAACTTGTCCATGCGCTGCAATCGGGCTCTGCACAGCTCTGGTGGCTGCATGGGGCTTGGACTTTTGCTGCGGGCCTCACGTCTCGGCCTTGGCGCATGCGTCATCAACATCAGTCGCGTGCGTCGATTCGCTGCTGCCGTCCGGACCAACTTGCGCTTGTTTGGGAACGTAGCGCAGCGACCTGCTTCGGCTGTTTCCAGACGCTCGATCCGCTTCGTGATCTCAGCGATCGCAACCTGCAGAGGCAATCAGAAACACTGGGAACGATGAGGCATGCTCCGCCACGTACCTTCTCGACCGCTGTCCAGGCCTTGACACGACTGCCCACGAGAAACACGAGCACAGCGCCCAGAAGAAACGCGTCTAGAAGAGCAGATGCAGACCAGACGGACAGCTCATGCGCCACTATTGCGCTCATGCTGGGCTGGACAATAAGCAGATCGATCTGAGCTCTTGGACGCGTCTTTGGAAATGACCGAAAGAGTAGAAAGTCCGCTGTCCTTTCCACTGGTTTCTATCGAGACATTGGGATTGAGCCATTGAAACAGTCTTCTCGCCTCTGCAGCACCAGCTCAGAGAAGAAACGCAGCGTCTTCTTGTCGTGCTTGAGCATGTAGCGCACGTACTTGATCGGTAGCTCTCCTGGATGGAGCACTGGAGTGTCCTTACTGGCTTTGCCATTGGCTTGGTCTTCATCATCTGGATCTAGCCCCTTTGCTGGACGGTATTCTTGCACCATGTGCTTCCAGAGCTGCTGCGCCAGTATCGCCATCGTCTGCTCCTCTTGGTCCGTAGAGCAACAGAGCGAGAGCGCTGTCTGGAGATGATCGCAAGACGACACAACATGGCGCTTGGTCGAGTCCAAATCTACGAGAGCGTTGCACAGAATCTCCAGTAGCGACCCCTGCTGCACTCGCAGGGCTCTCACGGTGCCCAGCAGCACGCGCATGTCCATTCGATCGTCCATGCTCACGTCGTAGGACGAGAACAAGCGGTTGAGATGGCGACGCTGCATGAGTGGATATTCCTTCAGCATCAGATCTACAAATTGCTGACGACTCAGGTCCCACGCGTGCGCATTGCGGAAGCCAATTTCGCAGGCCATAGCCAGCAGCTTCTCGATATCCTGGAGCACTGGGCGGCGACAGGGAGTGCGTCGCATGACGTCAAGCAGGATCGCCATATTGCGCCACCGCAGTGTGAACTTGGTCGTTGAGAGTTTCTCGACCTGATCGGAGAACCGCATCAAGGGCGAGTATCCAGGCGTCTGCACGATTGTGAGCGCCTTCGCCCGCGTCGCCTTGACCTTGACAAACGGATGACCCAGCTTACTCGACAGAGGCTCGAAGTGGAGCCTTGCTTGCCAGTCAGCGAGCTTGGCGGCATTGAAGACGATCTCCTGCCGCCGTAGCTCCTTCTCCTGCTCCAGCGATCGCTCGAGCTCCCGCGTGTCCTGCAAATGCACCGCCTTCGTGCGCTCGAGATGAGCGTCAGCCTGGGCGTCTAAGCCCACAGCATGCGTAGGGAATCGATGGTCTGGCAACGGACACCGGATCATCTTGGTTGGCAGTGGAGAGTCGTGGCCGTAGGTCGTGTCCTCTGGCCAGAGACATGGAGAGCCGTTTAGCTGTGGGGACCAGGCGCTTGGCTCGTTCTTGAACGCAATAGAGTCGAGACTCTGCGACGCGTGCAGCTCGAAGGTTGGAGCCGTACCGGCCACCGTCTCCGATGCACGCAGCTTGCTCGTGCCGAAGGCTCCGTACCGCCGAGTTTTTGCATCGATTGTACCCGCTGGCATCGAGTAATGACTGGAGTAGCCTTGATACCAGGGCTTTGGCTGCACAGGTGACCGCTGGAGCTCCTCCGGTGTGGCAGCCCGCGGCGGAGATGCTTGTTCTAACTCCCGCTGGGCCTGCAGCATCTGATGCGATAGACAGCGCTTGACAGGCGACGTCGGGGGCAGCGCATGCGAATGGTCATGATGATGATGATGATGGTCGCCCAGAAGTCGATTGGGATCTCCGGCTGCTGTGGTGAGCACGATCGGAGGAATAACGCGATGCTTGACAGGCGATCCTTTTGAAGACTCTATAGGGGTGACCACTGTTTCGGTATCAGCAGCGCGAGCGTGTAAAGCTGCCGCCTTGGTCCGCGACTTGAGGAACGGGTCCTCCAGCGACGTGCTGTAGAGCGAGGACAACTGGTGCGCACGATTCAGCGATCCGTCTCGCTCGGCCACAGCTACATGCGCACGCGCCTCATCTATTTGAAGCGTTCCCTGCAGGATCCTCTCCACGCGTTCGTTGACCGTGATCTTGCGGCTGCGCACGGGACTCAGCGCCGCCATCTCCCAGTCATTATATCCTGGCTCGCGTCGTTTCATGCATTACCTTGGATCCTCTATACCCTGTTTAATCAGATTTAAGATTATTCTGAATAAGTCTAAATAACCCAGGTCACTAAATCTGTGTTTTTCTAGTAAAACCCCAGGTCACATGGATACCGGTACTCCTCGGTAGAGAAACGAATTCCTTATAGCAACCAGTTTTAGCCTTATTACGCTAATAATCCACCGTGTTTTGATACGTGAATTCCCGAACGTTTGCCAGTCATTCGCCCAAGAGCTACGCAGCGCAGAGGGGAAGATCGAGAGAGCAGCATGACCAAGCTGGACGAGCGCGTTGAGGAGCCGGTGCCGGCCGCCGCTCCAGTGGCGAACGCGGAAGACGCAGAGGACGCTGAGGACATGGAGGTGGAGGCCGACGCCAATGGCGAGACCAAGGCCAAGAGCAAGAAGAAGAAGAACAAGAAGAAGAAGAGCAAGACTGCCAAGGTTGCCAGCGCCGGCGCCACCGGTTCGCGTCTGCCTCCGTTCCGCGGTGTCACGGGTTTCACAGACAGCTACGTCACCTGCGGTCAGTCTGATCCGCCGTCGATCCCTGTGGCTAAGCTGTTCCCTGATGGCAAGTTCCCCATCGGCAAGATCGAGGACCATCCAGGCGATTTCAACAACTTCCGCACGACCAGTGAGGAGAAGCGTGCGCTCGATCGCGCCAACGAGGATCTGTACGAGAAGGTCCGCTATGCGTCGGAGGTGCATCGCCACGTGCGCAAGTTCGCGCAGAACCTGATGGTTCCAGGTGTGAAGCTCATTGATCTCTGCACGCAACTGGAGAACAAGAACCGCGAGCTTGTGGAAGAAGCTGGCTTTGCGGTGCGTTATATCCTGGTCGTTCTGATGCTTGCTGTGCGTGTCAAACTCACGGTGGATCTGCTCGTGTAGCGCGGTATCGGCTTCCCTACTGGCTGCTCACTCAATCACGTGGCTGCGCATTACACGCCCAACATGGGCGACGACACTGTGCTTTCCTACGGAGACGTCATGAAAATGGATTTCGGTACGCAGGTGGACGGTCGCATCATTGACAGCGCCTTCACGGTCGCG
>JAADVW010000915.1:0-12649 GCA_023335875.1 Elongisporangium prolatum
ATGACAGCCCTCATGGGTTCTTCTGGTGCCGGCAAGACGACTCTCATGGACGTGATCGCAGGACGCAAGACCGGAGGCCAAATCCGTGGCAGTATTCTTCTCAACGGCTATGAAGCCACTGATTTGGCAATCCGTCGATGCACCGGATACTGTGAACAAATGGACATCCACATGGAATCATCAACAATTCGTGAGGCTCTCACCTTCAGTGCGTTCCTGCGCCAAGACAGCTCTGTGCCTGACAGCAAGAAGTACGATTCAGTGAACGAGTGTTTGGATCTCCTTGGATTAGACGACATCGCTGATCAGATCATCCGTGGCAGTTCAGTTGAGCAGATGAAGCGTTTGACCATCGGTGTGGAATTGGCTGCCGATCCCAGCGTTCTGTTCTTGGATGAACCTACGAGTGGTCTCGATGCTAGATACGCCAAGAAGATCATGGATGGTGTGCGGAAGGTAGCGAACACTGGCCGTACCATTATCTGTACTATCCATCAGCCTTCGTCTGAAGTGTTCTTCTTGTTTGACCATTTACTTCTGCTCAAGCGTGGTGGCGAGACTGTCTTCTTTGGTAAATTGGGCACACAGGCATCACATCTTGTGGAATATTTCGAAGCCATTCCTGGTGTTGAGCCATTGACTCGTGGCTATAACCCAGCTGCATGGATGCTCGAGTGCATCGGAGCTGGCGTCAACAACTCCAGTGCCAACGATACCGACTTTGTCAAGCTTTTTAACATGAGCGAACGCAAGCAGGTCATGGACTCGGTGATGGACAGAGAAGGAGTTTCTCGTCCGTCCTCCGACTTCCCAGAGATGCTGTTCACCGCCAAACGTGCTGCCAGTTCCTATGTTCAGATGAAATTTTCCGTTCGTCGTCATTTCCGTTTGTACTGGCGCACGGCTTCGTACAACCTGACGCGAACATTTATTTCTCTTGGCTTGGCGCTTTTGTTTGGTCTTGTCTTTGCCGACGGAGGATACACAACGTACGGAGGCATCAGCTCAGGAGTGGGTCTTGTCTTCATGTCCACAATGTTTGCAGGCTGGGTTTCGTTCCAGAGCGTGGTTCCCATGGCCATTCAACTGCGTGGATCGTATTATCGCGAACGAGCTTCGCAGACGTACAACGCGCTCTGGTACTTTGTGGGTGAGACTATTGTGGAGATCCCGTACGTTTTCTTTAACGGCCTCATCTTCACAGTCATCTTCTTCCCCATGGTTGGCTTCACGGGCTTCTGGACTGGTGTGCAGTTCTGGTTTGTCTTCTCCCTCAACATCCTGGCACAGACGTACTTCGGCATGTTCTTCGTGTACCTGATGCCCAGCGAGGAGGTCGCGGGCGTAGTCGGCATGCTCATCAACTCCACCTTCTTCATGTTTGGTGGTTTTAATCCTCCCTCCAACGCGGTTCCTGCTGGCTACAAATGGCTTCACGACATGACGCCGCAGCGTTTCCCCATTTCGATTCTTGCCGCCCTCGTATTCTGTGATTGCCCCTCAGAGCCAACGTGGGACGAGAGTCTTCAGCAGTACACCAACATTGGCTCTGATCTCGGTTGCCAGCCCCTCAGCAATGCGCCTGTGACTATGGGCCACATCACCATCAAGGGCTTTGTGGAAGAAGTCTACGAGTACAGGCACTCGCGCATGGCGTCGGACTTTGCCATCACATTGGGCTGCGTGGTGCTTTTCCGTGTGATGGGGCTGCTGGCGCTGCGCTACCTCAACCACCAGAAGAGATAGACTGAATCCGTCTGTGTTTTCCGGCATCCACATTTCCTTCATTTTTGCATTTTCTTTCTCAAAATACATACGATACAAGATACCTTTACGAATCCAATGCTAGGCCTTATGTTGTCTTTCTGTGGTTGTTCTCATCAGCGATTGCATTGGTCCAAGCTGCGCATTCGCACTTGAAAAATAATAGTAGAGTATGTGCTCAATGCAAGTGCTGCGCGTATGTAAACTGTCTTGAGTCAATCTGTAAATTGCAACGAGAATCTCATGCCACGAGGCCGCACTCGTTGTAGGGGTTGCCGGCTGCTGGTGGAGGTGTCATCAGCTTCAAGGAGGGACGACCACGCCATTTTCTATGCTGTCGTCTACTTGTTACAACGACGCTTCACAGGATTGTGCTCAAATCAAAGTTGCAAAGGACAATAAAGCCAGTTGCCATTCTTTTTTGTGACTTCTTGTAAAAAGTTCGTAGAAAGGATTATTACACGTGTAAAAAATGATGCGAATTGAAGTTGCCGCTTAGCGCCTGCTCGGAATTCGATTCATCTGGCAGCCTACAGGACGATCAACTTACGCCTCCATCTTGTGCAATGTAAGCACGCTCTGCAACACGCCCGAAAATGCGGCACAAAGGGCACTGAATCCGATGTACATTAAAAGAGCCGAGAAGCGCGCGAAATACGTCATTCACAGCGAATCAAGTGAGCCGGAAAGTTTTATCGTGCATTCGCTTCATTTCATAACGACGAGGGTGTACCCGCTCTCTTCGCGAGCCATGGCTCCAACAAATGATAAAATTAGGAAAAACTTTAGATTTACGCATAAATCCGAGCTGTACTGCATGTAGGCTTGAAAGCAATTTCCGCAGAGAGACTGACGGAACGGAGACACAATATTCGACGGTACTGCAAATATTGCGAATTGTGATAAGTCTGATTTATTAGATGTTTGACAATGTATTATGTAGCCATGACATTAATAGATCGACCTTCTGACACGCCTACGATTATGCGTGCGTTTACGGGAGGATGGGTGCTAACAAATTCCTTGCAATGTTGTGATCGGCGGCCAATTTCACTACGTTTAGTCAGTTCATGTTAAATGTTTTCAGTATCAGTGCTTCCGAAGAGTTGAGTAGGAGCCAGCAAGTTAGTAGCTGGCTTATTTTATGCATTCGTCTTCAATCATTCTTATCGTCTAATTGCAGTTTGTCCACCAATCTTACGTCCCTACTAAACTGGTCTCAATATCACATGGCGCCTATCGCCTAATGATGAGCCAGGATTTCGTAGTCTTAGCATCTTAGCGAAGGCATTTGACTTCCCATTTATCAGAATAGATCTTAATTAAACGCTTAGATCCGATCCCCGTGTTACGAATTCCTCATCGACATCCGGCCAAATCCAGGAGCATAACAGAATACTCCGACTATTAGATGCTTGAGTTGACATCACAGTTTATATACTACACTTTGATCTTTGGATTTTAGATCCTGATTCCCTTAGAAACAGGAACCATTGCTTAGATGTACCCTTCGGATCTTGAGCTATAGCCAAAGAATTAAGGAAAACTTCTAAAGTTCAGTAAGCTCAGGTTCCCCATACCGAAGTCGAGTTATTTAGGTCCTTGATCCAGATTCTCTGTCAAGATCCCAATGTTTCTAAAACCTGGATCATAAAATTAAAGCTCATTTCTGGATCCCAGGATTTACATTGTGCTCAACCTGGTTGGACCTTAGCTTCTTCAACGAAATTCGTTGATACTTGTTTCGTAACTATCCACCGAACGGCATTCGCTATTACCGTCGTGCTAACAACGGAATAGGTACGTGATTTTATCGCACATCCCAACATGCCTCAAACTTTTCTGGTACGACTTAAGCCGCTCGACGACGTTGCCAATATTGAACCGAGGATATTGTTATGCTTTTTATGTCGGATGCTCAAGCCTTTACATGTCCCCCAAGCGACATTCTTTCCAGGGCACCTGTCTTTATTAACTATGTACATATGGTTTAGAGGAACGCTCACTGTGACGTTTTGTTGGGTTGTGAGAATACCATGTCTCGATAATGTTAAACTATTACGCCATTTGCTGCAGGTATCTCACGTTAGACTGACAATATTGTAGCACGTCTTAAGCTTACTTTCGTTTGTATTTTTTAAAGCCCAATTCAAAAAGTACAGTATATTTTAAGTTCAAGTTACCGTAGTGTATATGTTAATTCGCCGCTAAATCATCAAATTTTATGTTGTCTAAAACATTTCTAGCTTAAAGATTATTCGCTAGAAACATACAGAATATATGTATCTCCTCAAACTGTATGTGTTCAAAAAGGAGGATGGTTGGAGGATATTGATTACTCACATCAAAATTGGCCAATCAGCGACCATAAAGGTACAACCAAAACGGACTTATTGCTATTAGAAGTAGGAAGATCATACTAAATGCAACCACGCATATCATAAATGTAGGTCGCGAATTTTTATCGCAGTAGAGACGGGGAAACCGAGTGGGAAACCGAAAAAGACATTTTGCCGAGTACCGTATAATCGTAGTCCTAGGCAACATTCAACCTACACGACATATGGTGCATTAGTGATGCAATCACTACCATTTAGCTGAAATGTAGGTTTTATAGTGACGGAAGCGCCTTTTTAAAATCACTACCGATGTCGTCGTCTGATACGACCTCTTTTCCGGATCAAGAGACTCCCAAGAGCATCTACAAGCTCGTCCGTGACCAGGTTGACATCCACGTGGTCTGCAACAACGCGTGTGTCGGTCAGTAGCCCTGCTTTGCCGAATCCGCTCATGATTGTCGCTGATGTTAGCTGCTCCCAACATGTTACGATCCATGCTACGAGATCCTTCCGTGACGGTGGTTGAGCAAGAACCTGCTCTTCACGCGCTGCTGACATAGTTCAGCTACAACCAGCTCAGCATCAGGTTGGAGGAGGTCCATACGTGCTCTTGTGGTCGACTCTTTGAGCGACTGTCGTTCTTGCTGACAAGATGGGGCGTCGACGTTGTAACTACTCAACTGTGATTGAAATCTGCGCATTCCACCATGCAGATCTGTTACCGTAAATTTGGCAGTCATGCTTGCTTTGGAGTTGCTGAATCTCCCGCCAATCTATTTTTCCAAACCCGCTTCTCTATGCGTCATTCTCTTGGCGCTTTTCCACTTTTTTTGCTAGCTTTGACTTGAAAAGTATGAATGGTGTGTACTTTCGCCCTCGATTGCCACCTAGCAGCGTTGTAGTAGCTCTCTCTTTGTCTTTATTGGTACTCTTGACCCACACCGTCTTAGAGCCTTGTGAATTGATAGTTCATTTCGGCACATAATAAAAAAACAGCTGCAATACACATTGCATTGTTAGATTTTCTCATTTTAAAGCAGAAATTTAGTACATTGCCGTACCTGCTTGGATCTGCATTATACACTTCGACGCAATTGTGCTGCACGATCGTCGATCAAACCAACCTCTGGAATGCTAACGCAGCTACTTTAGCATCAGCAGGAGTTATTTGCCCGTGGCGTGTGCGTGATCGCAATGATAGCTTGTGTCTGCGCCAAAACAAATGAATCCACGTGTCTGATGCTGCAAATTGTGCTTGCTCAAAGCCTGCATCTTTTGCGACCTCTCTCGCTCGAAATCGTCACCGTCCTTTCGCAGGACATTTACCCACTGGACAATCTACTCCGCGACATCTCGAGGGAGTACAGCGACATCACCTTGCTGTTGAAGGTTTCGATGGCGAGCACGTCCATCAGCGCATGCTAGCCGAATTTTCCCAGATTCCCCACGCCACTTGCTTCGATTTCTTCATTTGTGCTGAGTCCTCTATCTAAATGATCAAGCACCTCCTTCTTGTGGCCGTTATCATCACTCACTCGCTTGTACAACTTCTTTTTCTTGCCGGTCCCTGTAATACACGGGTGTCCCATGCTCACCGATGTGCTCATGGACCATCGACAGCGCTGATTTACCACAGTCTGCACCTAAAAATAGTCTGACAGCTGTTGAGTCTCAACTGCAATCGTCTGTTCTGATCTCGTGATTTGATTGGTTACTTGGCTCTGTCGCTTAGGAAAAAACGTCGCCTAGGACGACGATTAAACGGTACAGTATGGTATTGATATTTCGTCCGTGCAAATATTTTCGGAAGCTAATAATCTAATGCGTCTGCTACTGTACTACCACTTTGTGTCAATTGCGGTACTACTTGCTGGTCATGCACGAACAGCCCATATCGCACGCGTCCCAGGAAATCAACAAGTGAGCACTCGCGATGGAAACCTCTGCTATTACTCACGGCCCCCATGCTATCGTCCAAATCCAAGATTTGATGGATAAGGAGCACGGCAAGTCATCCAAGAAGCAAGATCAATCTGCTCGCTCGAAATCCAATGCGTTTCTCTCGCGTCATGTCTCTGTTGGTTTCTCTCTAGTTGACTTGCCTGTAATCGAAATCACTGCCTCATTGATGGGCCAGTTCGCGACGTTCCTCCTTGAGGACTCCAGGATCCACTACCAGACGTCCATGAACTACCTGAGCAGCGTAAGACGCCAGCTCGAGTAGTCCACGGGCACACAGCTTTTTCAAAAATGAGAAATGGTACGCTCGCTTGCGCGGCAATTTGAACAGCCAGTACACGCTCCAGTGTATTGACAGTGGCAAACCGCTCAAAAATCAAGCACCGGTCATGACAATGGCAGACTTGGAGATGCTAAGTCGCGCCATTTTTGCGCGAGGTGATAAGAAGTCGCTTAAGGATTAATCAGCAGTGGAATGCAATCGGCAGAAGCTCTGATGTGGGATCTCTGACGTTCGATGATGTGCAATGGAGAGACACGCACCTTTTCATCCGACTGACTAGAGTGAAAGTTCGAAACAGCACACGATTGCTGTTGTCTGCTCAGCTCTGAAATGGGAAGTGGATCCGTATCATTCGCTTGCCTGCCAGCTTGTGTGTGATCCTTTCTATGTGGGTCCTGATCTATTCGATCAAATTGGTTCAAGCAATAAAGATGATGACAAAGTCGCAGCCTGTATAAACCAACTTCTCTCAAGTATCTCCGCTACCACAGATGGCGACCTGACTACCAACCTAAAATCCCAATCCAGTCGACGCAGATCAGCGATTCAGGCATCGTCCAGCGAGCACGTAAACTTGAGTGACTTGGCACATCGTGGACGCTGGACCATGGATGGATTCGCGACCGTGCTGGAGTATATCGCTGAAACGTCAGCTACAGACCAGAAGGTTGCTCGAGTTCTCTCTGGCTGGGAAGATCCTAAGCACGCAGTGAAGCCACCACAGCTAACGGATTCGTCCGACTCGAAACAGATCAAAGCGATGAAGGCAGGATTTGCAGAGTACCTCTTCTTTCATTACCTGAAGCGCCTGAAGAGTGTCGCGTTCTGCCACGTGCTGGCAGCATCATTGCTATTGTACCTGGACAAGACCCGTTCGGTTTCAGCTGACCACCCAGTCCATGGAGCCATGGTGGCTGCAATCCACTCGCAAGACCCGTCGTTGTGCTCGCAGACGCAATGAGACTCCTGCTCAAACAGAGTGAGTGCACACGACGTCGCTTAGCGCTCGATAACATCGTTTCCTTGCCTGCCAGTGACGTCGTCGAAAATCTCGCAGCTGATGACGTTGAGAAGCGCTATGTTGCCGCTCATACATTTCGAAACACGCTTTCCAGCGTGTTTCGAAAAGTTGCTTGTCCCCTCGCGGTCACTTGCAGGTAGCGTCTTGCAAATCTAAGCGCAATCGGACCGCATCGAGAGCCAGCAGACCCAGTTGCTAAATGCATTTACGTCCGTCACCAAACACTTCGCAACTTCCGATGTCCAAGCGCAGTAGGCGCCACCGTTTGAAGAGAAGCAGCCGGCGCGGTCCTGGCCTGTGAATCTTCAATCGCTAGCGGGTGTATCCGTGAGCTCGCTCGTGTATCAATTTCTGTTTGAAGATCTACAGAGCGTACCCATTGTGAGATCAAACAGAGCGCAATCTGAAGCTCGAGCTGCGATGAAAGTTGCGAACCAGTTCATCGACACTAATCTCTCCGTACCGTATGCATCGCTGGAGAGCGACTCTGCGCGTGCACGCTGGAAGCATGATGTCCAAGCGCTGGCTGCTACGGTTGAGAGAGGTGTGCTGGCACACTGGTACGTGTATCGGGAAAACGCAAGCGCACGTTAAGTGAGTCTGCGACAGGAATCGTCCGAGCTTGGAACAAAAAACGCAAAGGAGACAGCGATTGATCGTAAAATACGCTCGTTTCGTTGATTCTGTTATATATGCAATAATCTACATAATTAAGAGCATATGTGTGCATGCACGTCAATTCAGATCATATTCGGCAGGCGCATAGCAAATAGGATCATTCCTCGTTCGCGTACGCAGTCATGTGCAGCCTCGGGGCTTCGTTGACGCAGTGTGGGCATCTGGAGAGGCTATGAGAAAGGCGTGGGCCGGCCTGGCAACGAAAGCAGCACAAGTGAAGTGTGCGTGGCGATGAGATGGCCACAGAAAGCGCTGCTGGTCTCAGGAGGGGCAAGACGCACGGACTGAAAAGGTAGCGCTGTGGCGGAGGCACACGGCCGGTAGGCGCGCCACACTTGTGGTCAGCGGCGGGGGTGGCACGCGCGCAGCGTCAAACGTAATCGGTCGTCGTCGGGTCTTGTGGTCAAGTGCTTCTTGAATGGCTCTGTTGTGGCGTGGGAAAGGGGGTAGGAGAGATTGGGACAGGCGACCTGCGTGTGATGTCGCCTTCCTAACGGAATCAGACGGACTGACAAGCCTGTACAGTATATATTAAACTATGTTTTCTATTGGTCGTTATCTTGACAGTGTACCTGTTCTTCATCCGTGCAAAAACTCAGCGCGGCTGCACGAAATTTACGCTATACAGTATTTTGAAGCGGACCTATATCTTCTGCGCCAACAGAAGCAGCATGCATGTTCTCAAAAGTACGAATTTCAATTAGGTACGAATTCGCACTAAGTACGCTCTAGGTTCGCTTCTGGGGTCCTCGCCATAATATCGATGGCTGTGGTCTATTCCCGCGCTTTCATGCGGGCTCTCTGGCCTTTACGTGTCTGCTCTCGCTCTCGAGCTAGTGGCGGGAACCATTTGCCGAGTCCTCGGTTGGGAAGACCAGGAAGCATGGAGGAGGACCTCGTTCCCTTCTCGAGGACGATGCCGTTGAAGCAGTTGTGGAGAAAAGGCGCTTCGATTATCTCTCCAGTCATGGTTTAGTGCTGCATGATTTGGCGACAGTCCTACAGCTTTCTCTACAGTCAGGGCTCCGACTCGTCTACGGTTGCGTGTCCCATGCGGAGGTCCCGAAGTTTATACGTCTCGTCTGCAGCAGTGACGACCGTGGATCCCATCATACGCACTGGAAGAAAGTGGCATTCCTGACATACGAGGCAAAGGCGAAAGAGGCATCTCGCCCTTGATGATGCGGGAGGCCGACGCGATTCTAACTGGTTCAAAGGAATGCTGCCTGCTGCTCAAGGCGCGACACGCCAACAACCCGTCAATGCTAGCGCTTCTACCGATATACGCCCACCTCAAGAATAGCAAGGCTCAATTGCTGAAGAGCAAGGCTGGTAAGTAATCTATGAGCATTGACCTACTGAGTCTTAAATGTACTGACATTCGCATTGACTATGTAAGGGGGCGAGATCAGGCATGTCCGGCCATAATAAACGGGAAGGAGTGCGAGTCGCTCCGAGATTTCCTCGGCCATGATGATTCTCGACCGGGAGATGAACCCGCCCCGGAGGTGGAGCGCATGCTTGATGAACTTGTCGTGCTTAAGATCGTCCAGGTTGGTGACACCACGGCAATCATCCTGTCTAGTCGGCGCCTACTGCTCAACATTCGCCAATCCTTACTGGGTCAGCTATGAGACGGTTTGTTCGGTGCAACTGACGGAACCTACAAATTGCACTTTGGCGGTTGGACGCTCGTGAACTTCGGTACGTTCAGTACCCGCTACATCCGAGGTGTCTATTCCAAGCATTTTGTACCATGGACGTTCATGTTCGTGCGCACGGAAAACGAGTCGGCCAATTGAGCGCTTTTTTCAACAACGCGGAAAATCAGCCAATCGCTTTTCGGCACGGATCCCGATTTACGGTTCGGCAGTCTCGACCACTCCGACGCCATCGCGAACGCCTTTTCGAAGGAATGGCCTGAAAACCAGTTCCTGAACTGTTGGCCACACTTCGTCAGATAGAGCAAAGAGAAGGAGGCGTTGCTCAAGACGAAGGACTACTACGCGAACGTCATCTATCCACGCATCCAGTGGACGCGCGCACACCCGAACAGTTCAAGGCAATAGATCAGGTCTGTATCGACAAGTGGACCGAAGATGGTGAGTACGCGTCGTGGTCCGAAGAGAACTATATTACAGCGCCGTGGGATACATGGTTTGCTGGTGTGGCTGGAGATATTGCAGGAATTTTGCCCAGTCAGAATCCAATCGAAGCCTTTCATCGGGTCATCAAAAAGTCCACAGTGTCCACCCTCCGCGCAAGCACCGCGACGGTTCTCAACAGAACGCTTCCCAAGATTCTTCGTCTGGCTGGTCAAGAGTGGTCAAGTGCATAGGCTTAACAAGCTACGGTTCCCCACTACGGTATCGGTGAGTGCAGAAATGTTGGATTTTCTGCGATGTCGCTCTTAACTAATTTTTACATGCAGGCCCAATCCCGGCCGAAATGTTTGTCGCTGCACGAGCCATCATCTTGCACAAGCAAAACTATATATGCATGCGCAAGCCCGGGACGAAAGTGACGCGCGCCGTGGTCTTTAACGCACCAGAGTACGTCAACGGCACGGCCAACGGTGGACTTGTCTGAGCCAGAACGGAACTAGCATTTGATGTCTGTGTGAAAATGGCGTAGATCGATATTGTGCGCCAAGCCTATGTGTGTGCCTGCACTACATGTGCTCGCAACCATGGCGCTTGAGAAGAAGATGGACGTGGACGCAGCACTCCAAGTGCTCCTAGTCAGACGTGGTCCAGGCAGAGCGAAGAAGCTTTGCGGCCCTCTTGCTCGTGACGTCAATGATGCTCACTACTTCTTGGTGAAAAATCTGATTTGTTTTTTCACGAAGTCGCCGGCGCAATGCATGCACTGGGCGTTGATGAAGGAGTTCGAGATCGAGTCGACGGTGAAAGCAGAACTGAGTATGTGACTGGCCGTGCCAGCGGTTGGCAGCGAAATGGTGGCGCTACGCATGGTTTGTTCGCTTCCCAGACGCGGAAACCGAGATTATGGAGGTGGAAGAGCTCACAGAAGCTCTCTCGTTTAGCTTCTCACTGAGCCTCAACATCACCGGTCTCCCGCAGTAGACACAGGAGTTGCATACATGTCGATCGACAACGATCTTTGGTCGTACCGTGGCCGTCCGTATATTGGCCCGTTGAAGAGCCTAAACCGCGGTACTGACGTCAGACGCGTCACTATCGATGATGATCACCACTGGGGTGCCCTTCAATGCGTCGCTCCAGCCTATTACAGGTATATTTGGGGGTTGAATATGACAATCAGCTTTCGAAAAAAATTTGGAACACTAAGAAAACGAATTAGCAAGTCAAAACCTGGACCATTGTAAAGAGCACCGTTTTTAGTGTCTAGCACACTAAGATAAAAAATTTCCGTTTTTTTTTGGAGACAAAAATTTCTTAATGGTCATAGTCTGTCAAGTTTTGGTCAATTTGCGTGCTGAATTGCTCAAAAGGACCCTATTCTAGCGTGGTATACTTCACTATAAACCTCAAAATGTCGTTAGTGATTCCTGTGTTTGGTGTGGCCTCATTTATAGTGTGGTAATTAGCGGTACAGAATCATCTCTTCTGGTGGTTGAGATATCGAAGTGCTAACAGTCCCATCACTCTAAAGACGACAGCGTAGCTTACGAGGAAGCCGAAGTCTGAGGCCATGCGCGAGTGCTTGTACTCGAACACTTCCTCTACAAAGCCCTTGATTGTGACATGGCCCATGGTCAAAGGAGCATCACTGAGGGGCTGGCAACCGAGGTTAGAGCCAATGTTGGTGTATTGCTGTAGACTCTCGTCCCACGTCGGCTCCGTGGGGCAATCACAGAAGACGAGAGCGGAAAGTATTGAAATGGGGAAGCGCTGCGGCGTGATATCACGAAGCCACTTGTAGCCGGTAGGAACTGAACTCGATGGCGGATTGAAACCTCCGAACATGAAGAAAATCGAGTTGATGAGCATGCCAATGACGCCGGCGACCTCGCCACTGGGCATGAGGTACACAATGAACATGCCGAAGTACGTGTGCGAGAGGATGGTAAGCGAGAAGACGAACCAGAACTGCACACCAGTCCAGAAGCCCGTGAAGCCAACCATGGGGAAGAAGATGACTGTGAAGATGAGACCGTCGAAGAAAACGTACGGAATCTCCACAATAGTCTCACCCACAAAGTACCAGAGCGCGTTGTATGTCTCGGAGGCGCGCTCGCGGTAGTACGATGCACGCAGTTCGACGGCCATGGGGACAATGCTCTGGAACGATACCCAGGCACAAAACATTGTGGACATGAAGACAAGACCCACTCCTGAGCTGATGCCTCCGTACGTCGTGTACGTTCCGTCGGCAAAGACAAGACCAAACAGCAGAGCCAAGCCAAGTGAGATCATGAGACGCGTCAGGTTGTACGAAGCCGTGCGCCAGTACAAACGGAAATGACGACGAACGGAAAATTTCATCTGAACATAGGAAATGGCAGCACGTTTGGCGGTGAACAGCATCTCTGGGAAGTCGGAGGACGGACGAGAAACTCCTTTTCTGTCCATCACCGAGTCCATGACCTGCTTGCGTTCGCTCATGTTAAAAAGCTTGACA
>JAADVW010000916.1:0-12599 GCA_023335875.1 Elongisporangium prolatum
ATGCAATCTGGGCATGTCTCTTGGGCTTGTCCGTCATGTGATTGGCTGATGCGGTCTCTAGTGCATTCTGATTGGCTGTAAATACGATCTCGCTGAATGCACTACTGACGATCTCGTAGACAGCGAAAGCGTCGCAATCCACTGATATTGATACAGTACTGTACATTGTAAGATAAAGTAATAGCGCACTTTACCGTGACTAAACTATTTTTAAACTTTCGGCTTCTGTACTTAAGTGTGCTACTAAGTATTTGTTCTTACACGACTTACGATTGGTGCGATTGACAAATTAAGCATATTGGGTCGTTGAGGAGTGTAACAACACAGGCATAAGCTTTGTCGCAGTCACTAATACCTGCTCCATGCAGTAGTGTGGAGGCAATAGCCTTTAGGTCCAGGAGTTAGTATAAACGATCCTCGTGTTACTACTGTTCAACCTCACGTAGTTAACTCACAGAGTCTCTGGATCTATAGACCGGCCAAACGAATGGGTTAAGTTATTCGTATTTGATGATTCTTAGTGCTCAAAGGCCCACGGATGCTTGTCCAGGAAGTCTTGGATGGCCGAGCGCAGGTTCGTGTTGGGGCGCAGCATGTCGAGGGTCAGCGTCTTGCGCGTGAGCGGGTCCACGGCGCCGTTGGTGCGCAGATGCTCCTCAATGCAGCGGCGTTCGTACGACACGCCGTTGGGCGTCGTCACAGGGTCCAGCATGATCTCCATGCTCACGGGGCACATGTAGTAATCCGGGATCTCGCCCGTGTAGAACGCGTTCTCGTGCGTGGCCGCCATGTGCTCCGTATACTGCATCAGACTGTCGATGCCATTGCCCGTGAACGGCAGGTCGGCCATGTTCTGGAAGAGCTGGTCCAGATGCTTCTTCATGGCCTCATGGCGCTGGATGTGCTGCTTCTGCTGGTGGTGCCAGTGCTTCTTCTTGGCGCGGCGCAGCTCCACGACGATCTCCTGACGGAACGCCTTGGATTTGCTCGTCTTCTCGGCGCTCAGCAGTGCTCTTTGGAATGCCGCGAACGAGTCCTCGAACGCCAGCAGATGCACGTGGCTCGTGCCCAGCAGATACCCGGCCTTGGCGTTCAGCGGGTCGTACTTGAGTGCCAGCAGGCAGTCGTCTCGGCAGGACGCCCAGTGCTCAAGCTAGAATAGATACGTCAATACGATCCAAGGGTATCGACAATGCAGATGAAGACAAGAGCCCCTTGACGCACCTTGGAGTGGCACAACGCTCGGTTCGAGTAGAACGTCGACTGGCCTGGATGCAGCACCTGACAACAACAGAGGCCAGGCGTGTGAGCCAGACAGACAGAGAGACAACCAGAGAGAGAGAACACAGACGACGTACGATGGCCTCAGTATACATGTCGATGGCGGCGTTGAACTTGCCCTTTTGAAAGCACTGGTTGCCCTTCTGCTTGAGCTGCTCGGCGCGCTCGTTGGTCGCTGCGGCCGCCATGGCACTCGCTTCTCTTCTCGCCAGTTCGCTTGTTGGGCCAATAAAGTGCTAATGGGGGAATAAACACTGATAAAGAAGACAGAATGCTATTTCAGCCAATCAGGAATCGAAGTAGACGTATTTTTAACCAATCTTATGCGTTGTTGACTGACTACGCAATCATCAAATCCTCATGGGTTCACGACCGCGCTGAGGTGGCGCACGCCAGCGCAGAAGCACAGCCAGTCCTGCTGTGGCTGGCCGCGCACCGCGATTCGTTCGAAGCTGCCGTCGTCGTTGCACGCAAACAGCTGCAGGTGCTTATCCAACGCGGCCGAGAGCGGCGACGCTGTGAGCTTGAGTGCCGGCAACGCATTGGACACGAGCGTGCGCACCATGCGCTCGAGGGACGTAAAGTCCCAGAGCGTCATGAGATCCACAAGCACGAATGGACAATCGCCAGCGATCACATGAGGACACGCCTGCGACACCACGCCCTGAAGGTAGCACATGAGCTTGCGCTTCTCCTGTGTAACCAGATAGTGGCTAGCAGCGTCCAGCTCTCGCCCACGGGCCCCACCGCGGCGGATGACCATGGTCGGCCGTACGCTGTTCGTCATGGGCGTCGAATATGTGGCGGTCGCGCGCTTCTGCGCCTCGCTCTGTTGCTCAAAGAACAGCGCGACCTGGCGTTCCAGCTCACTGAGCATGCCTGGAGGCATGGACGCCAGACGCCGCTGCTTGCGCGTCGGTCGTCGCTGCTGCGGCTCCTTGTCTGTAAAAGCCGACTGCTTGCTGGCCATCGCCTCACTCGGCTCGCTGGTACTGGTCATGAAAACGGTCGCTGACGAGCCGGTCAGAGTGCCAGAAAACGAGGCAGTCGCCTTCTGTCGCTTGGACTCCGGTGTCTCGCGCTCTGAGACTGAGATGTCCAGCTTGCGCTTCGTGGCCAGCAGCTGCTCGCTCTTTTTGAGCCCGTCGTCGTCTAGTTCCATTGGCATCGACTCTTGTTCGGTCTTGGGCTTGTGGGACGTCTCAAGCTTCAATGGGTCTATTTTAGCGTCGGCAAACGACGCTTTGAGTGGCGAACGCGATGTGAGCAGCGGCTGCTGGTCCACCTTGATCTCGCAGCTGCGATTGACCAGCGCAGCCACGTTCGTCAAGCGCTTGGTGGCCTGGGAACACACGTCGAACACGATCTTGGTCACTACTTGGCTCACCACGGCCGCTGTGAGCGCTGTCTTCTGATGAGATCCGTCGACTGGCGAGCTGTTGTCTGTCGGCAAGTCATCAGCCGGTTTATCTGGAGAAGAACCTGCAGGCGCTTGGGCGTCGGCCATTTCAACGTCTTGCACCTGCTCGCTGCCGTTTTCCACGCGCTCTCCAATGCGAAGCTGGGCCAGTGCATTCACGCTGCTGCGCGGCCCGCCACGCGTGTCCAGGAAGACGTATGTGGGCGCCTCGGTGGCTCCAAATGGTCTCATGGTCGCCGCATGCTGCTGGCCAAAAGAGACGCCTTGCGTTGCATCGTCTTGTAGCTGTGGCAGCGTCAGCAACAGCGCTTCCGTGCGTGCTCGGAAGGCCTGGCAGGTCGCGAGTGCCACAGCCGCTGGTGTGTCAGTGTTGCCAGGCTCTAACTGGCGCAGGTTCCACTCAGTGAGCGCATGCCACTTGACACTCGTGCGCAGCATCACCTCCGGACTGTAGAACGCGTTCATACTGGCGAGGAACGTCACGTAGCGGTTGCCCACAGGGATCACGCTGCCGTTGGAGAACAGACTCACGCTCAGCTGCTGGTTGCTGCGGTCGATGTCTTCGGCATTAAGCACCACGCCCCACTGGTTGAACGCCTGCGGCGCCGCGCTCTTGGCGCTCTCGGGCAGCACCACGTTGTCGTACTCGAGCACCAGCACCAGATCGCCCTGCGCCAGTCGGATCTTCATCGCAGGCGAGGCCGTGGCCGCCTTCCCTGTGTGCTTGGAACACGTGAAGAAGTGCTCGTCGCCGGCCATGAGATTGCTGGTGCTGGATTCCTGCGCGGTGGGGCACTGGCGATGCGTCATGACCACACATTGCGTGCAGCTCTGGCACTTGCGCATGTCAGTCTCAATGGTGTGGCACCGGCCGCACGTGTGGCGCGGACAGACCAGAGCGCTCTGTTGGGAAGCCGCCGGAGGCAGGCAGGTCGGATGGAAGTAGAAACCGCAGTCGTCTAGCGAACACTTGAGCAGATCGCGCGCGTCCTTGCCCAAGAATCCGCAACTCTGACACACATGCAATCCGCGCATGCACTCGCCGCAGGTCCACGACTTCTGCGCGCTCTTATTGCCACGTACTGAGCTGGACGGCGTGTAAGACGCCGACGTGTGCAGCGTGGCGTTCTGGATCACGTGCAGCTGCTCCACACACGCCGAGTGAAATGCGCGTGCGCAGGATCCGGCGCATTGTAGCAGCGACCGGCCGCCGCCGTTGCACAGCCCACAGAACGAAGGGAACAGCGTCACAGGTCGGTGCTCCGTGCCGTTGGCCGTTGCGGCGTCCAGTCCGTCTTCGCTCTCGCGCGATCGCTTGCCGGCCTTGGCGGACGCAGCGCCAACATCCTTGCCGTTTGTGCTGCTGTCTGTGGCCTTGGGGTTCACGCGCGCGCACTCGATCTCGTGGAATTCCATCTCGTGCGGCCGCATGCGCTCGCCGTAGACGTGGTGACACATGGGGCAGCTGCGCGCCGTGGACACAGGCACGCGCTCGGCGGTTGAGGCCCCGTCCAGCCGGCCTGTGGGCGCCGTGCAGTCTACCACATGCAGCGCGAAGGCCACAGCCTCGTCCTCTGGGAAGACCTGGAGACACACGGGGCACTTAGCTCCCTCCTCCATTTGATTTAGGCCCTTGCGGAATATAAGACAGTTAACCCCAAGGTTTTACTGTACTTATACTTCACACCCAAAAGGGAATAAAACCTCGGTGACGGTGGTTCTTCAGTCGACCTTCGTGCGACAATATGGCAAATATGATGACTATCCACCGATAGCCGCACAATAACCAAGGATGACAGCCTTTCGGTCGTGCTCTGGGGCCGTGGAGCGCGTGCTCTCGGGGGCGCTGCGCCGCGCGCGGCCGCACATGGAGTCGGGCGCGGACGCTGTGCCCAGTGGTCTGGGTGTTCGCCGCTCTGCGCAGAGCAACGCCGACTACCAGACGAGTCTGTGTCTGCAGCTGGCCAGCCGCAGCCGCGAGCTGCCTGTGCAGTTGGCGCAAGACGTCGTGGCCCAGATCGTGGCCTGTGGCGACAGCCGCAAGACACCTATCAAAGACGCGTTCGTGTCTGCCAAGGGCTTCGTGAACGTCGTGCTGGACGACGCCTGGATCGCGCAGCACGCCGTTCTGATGGCCACGGAGGGCGTCACGCCCAGTGCCTTCGTCAGCGGCCAGTCCAAGCGCATTCTCGTGGACTTTGCAGCGCCCAATCTGGGCAAGAAGTTGCATGTGGGCCACCTGCGTTCCAGCGTGATCGGCGACACGCTGTGCAATCTGCTCGAGTACCGAGGCCACCAGGTCGCGCGCGTGAGCCACACGGGCGACGTGGGCTCAGCGCTCGCGACGCTCATCGTGGAACTCATGGAGCAGAGCGTGCCGCTGGACACGCTCACGGACGCAGAGCTGGGCAAGTTCTACGAATCCGGTAAGACCAAGATCCCGATGGACGCTGCGTTCAAGGCCAAGGTGGACGATGTGGTACTGCAGCTCCAGCGGCTAGGCGCACACGCCGACAGCTCCGCTGCGTTGGCCAACGGCAAGCGCGTGGTGCTGGATCCGCAAGTACGTCGGGTGTGGGAGCGCGCCTGCCAGGTCAGTCGAGAGGCCTACGCGCAGATCTTCGATCGCTTGAACGTAAACGTGCGGGAACGTGGCGAGTCCACATACCTGCCGCTGGTGCCAGCGACAGTGGAAGCACTCAAGGCGTCTGGGCTCGCTGTCGAGTCGCGTGGAGCGCTCGGTATCTTCGTGGACGGTCCAGACAAGCCGCCGATGCTGATCCAGAAGCAGGACGGTGGCTATCTGTACGCGACCGTGGACCTGGCGTGTCTGCATTCTCGCATCCACGGCTTTGCTGGTGTGGACGCGACGCCGTACGATGAGATCATCTATGTCACAGACCAGGGCCAGCAGCTTCACTTCCAGCAGCTCTTCGCTGCGGCCAAGATGGCTGGCTGGACGACGCCGGAAGGCCGCGAGCCCGTGGTGCTTAAGCACGCCGCCTTTGGACTCGTGCTGGGCAAGGACGGAACCAAGCTGAGCTCTCGCCACGGTGCATTCGATTATCTAGCTGATCTTCTGGACGCCACGACCGCTGAATGCCATCGCCGTTCGCTCGCAGGCAGTGGCAACGACCCATCGCAGGACCAGAGCATCGGCGATGCGGCCGTGCGCTACTTTGAGCTCTCGCAACAGCGCGAGCGCAGCTACAAGTTCCTTTTCGACAACGTACTGCACCTCAAGGGCAACACGGGCGTGTATCTACTGTATGCATCGGCTCGCTTGCAGGGCATTCTGCGCAACGTGCTGGCAGCGCCAGGCACGACACCCAACGGTGAGCAGCAGTGGGCCGACTTCCTGCGTACACCAGACGCGTTACCGTGTCTGTTGGACTCATCTAGCGGCTGGCATCCGTCCGAGCGCGCTCTGGCACTGCTGCTGTGCCAGTTTGATGACGAGGTCTCCACGGCACTGGCGCAATTGTACCCGCACTACCTCTGCGACTATCTATTCCGCGTCGTGAGCCACTTCCACGCGTTCTACGAGCACTGCCGCGTGGTGCAGGACCCCAAGCAGGACAGCCGCATTGTGCTGTGTGCGGCCACAGACGCCGTATTGCGTCGTGGTCTGCAGCTCGTTGGTATCCAGCCAGTCAACCGCATGTAGAGATCAATAGACAATCCCTTTTCTGAACCCAGGACGGTAAACGGTAAATGTTGCACAAAATGTCTGGCACTGTTGCACGAAGGAGAACTGTTCTGAAGATGTTGCGTGAAGGTACACTTCATGATGATGCGCATCAATCGCGAGGTCTCAGGTACCAGGCTAATGATACCTCCCGCCCGGCGCTATCTTTAACCGAGTGCCTTGACCAGAGCAGAGGAAGACACTACAAGAGCATGGCGGCCGACACATGGCCGACGCGGCGTCCGCTCTCGCGCGGCGACTCGTCCAGAAGCGTCCGCGACTCGAGCTACTGGCTGTCGCTGGCCACGAGCGGCAGCGGCTCGGACCGCGTGCGCCCGGTCATCCGCCCGATCTCATCCACCAGCATCCAGACGATCCACGACATCGATGAGTACTTGCTGGATTTCTCGCCGTTGACGTCGCCCCCTGCACCGGAGGGCGGGATCTGCCTGCCCGTCAAGGTCAAGAAGCCGCCCAGCGTTGTGCCGCCGAGCGACCGCCGCAGCGGCTTGAGACCATCGCCAGTCTCGTCCACAACCAGACAGCACAGCGCAAGCGTGGGGACCCGAGAGAAGCAGCCACAGCGGCAGGAGGAGATCGTGGTCGTGGAGGAAGTACTGGAGAACCAGCGGTATCAGATGGTGCTGGGCTGGGGCGCCAAGGGCCATTTGCTGCCGCTGGACCCTGACAAGTTCATGCGCGCCTTGCGTCGTCCGCAACGAATGAGTGCGCATGAAGGCGAGTCAATGGGCTTGGAACGACCCCAGAGACGGCGCAGTCGCCGTCGGTCGAGTGGCGATCAGCCCATCGTCGCAATCGACGAGTCCGGCGACGTGGAGTGGATCCACTCGCCTGTGTTCCCAGACATCCTGCTGCCCGAGTGGCCTTCGAGTCAGAATTCCTATGGCTCCACGGACGAAGCAGACGAGAGCGCCGAAGACTGGGCGTGGGAGTGGAGCAGCCCGTGGCACTTGGACATGACCGACGTGCAGGATCCGGACGGCTGGCAGTACGGCGCCACCTTCCACAACTTCCAGCCCACGCCCTTGCGAGCCAACAGTCCAGTGGTGTCAGCCATACCCATAGCTGCGACCGACCCTCTCATGGCGTCTGCCATGTGGCGCCCCAAGCATGCGTACGTCCGACGGCGCAAGTGGATCCGCGTTCGTCGCCTTCGCGACCGAAATGCCACCGCGATGCTGCACACTGCCGATGTCAGTGCGTTTGACGACTCGTTCCTGGACTGTATCAGCGGCTGGATGCGCAAGCTCGGCCATCGCCGGAAGAATTGGAAGCTCCGGTTCTTTGTGCTGGAGAAATCCATCCTGCGCTACTACTCGGACGCTCAACGCACGCGACTCAAGGGCGAGGTGCTGCTCTTCCATCCCGCCACGCGGGTCCACTGCATGGACATCCATCTCACAGGCGGCCGAGACTACTGCTTTGCGATCCACGTTGGCGCGGGCTACACGCTGCTGCTGCAGGCCAACCAGCTCAGTGAGCGCGAGAATTGGATGTACTGCATCGAAGACGCATTGCTCTGTCGCGATTCGTACCAGACGGACGCACACAATGGCAATGACAAGCTGGAGCTGCAGCGCCGACTCGAGTTCCGTGAAAGCGTGGCACAGCGACGTTCGCTGAGCGCTGAGAGCATGGTGTTCACCACCAATGCGCGGTCCACAGGCCTGACGCCGCTGCACGTGTTTGCAGCAGCAGGCGGCGACGACACCAGCGAAGACGACACTGGTACTGTGCTCCGTGGGACGACCATGAACGCGCAACTCAAGCGGATGCTGGTCGCCAGCGATGCGTTCCTCAATTCGTCGCGCATGAAGAGCTACGTGAGCACGTTCATCGACAAGTTCACGCGCAAGTACGCACCGCAGGGAGTGGGGTGTGTGGGCAGCGGCGTGCCAGGCTGTGTCTCTGGCGGCAGCGATCAAGTGCGAGAGATACCAAGAGAGCGCCAGCCGTCGCGCACATCGTCGAGCTCACGCTCCTCCATGATGCTGTCGCCTTTGGCTTCTGGCCACTTGCTGCAGGACGCACGGAGTCTGCTTGCGCTCAAGAACTACCGGTTCTTTCTCGAACAGGCGCTGGGTAAAGTGCTCACGCATCTCCACCACTTAAAACGGAGCGAGAACGCGCCTCCTCCACCGCCAATCACGAGTCCCAAGGCCTCTTCTTCTTCTTCTCCGCCGCCTCTTGAGCGCATAGCCACGAGCTGCAGCTTCGACGAAGACGACGAGCAATGGGCGATCCTGCGCAAGGCTGTGCAGTTCAAGCTGGAGCGACAGACGTTCATCGCGCTGCAGGACGTCATCTACGCGATGCTTGAGCGCAATCTCGCACCGCACGAAGTCGCGAACTTTGAGCAGAACCGAGCGTTTCTGGGCTCGCAGCCGCAGCAATACCTCGAGATCCCAGCGTCGCACACATCGCCCTCGGACTGGAGTCGAGCTGTACACCTGCTGTCACGCATGGACACCTTCTCGCTGCCATCTGAGAAGGCCGGCGTGCTGGTGGCTGTGGCGCAATGCATTTTCGAAACACATGCGCGCGAGCACTCGTCTTGTCTGGGCCAAGCAGAAGGGACTTGCGTCTCGCCAATGGCGGCTGACGACTTCCTGCCGATCTTCATCTTTGTGCTCTCGCGGTGCCATTTGCGGCACGTGGTGCTCACGCAGCAAGTGATATCGGAAACCATGGCAGCGCACGCCACGCTGGGCGAGATGGGCTACTACGCGACCATGCTGGAGGCCGCAGTGGCCTACATCGCCTCGGTCGAGAGCGCGACAGGGGGCTGAAAGAACTGATGGATCAAATTCGCTGCGAGTCGAAACCAGATCGGTCCATCAATGATCATCCTTGGCTTCGTTTGGCGTTTCTGTGTCGCTGGCTTCAACCAGATCTTGTGTGATGACCAACGTGCTGCGCTTCTCAGCCAGCCACCCATTCCAAGAGTCTGTAGCCAAGTGCTGGCGTCACCAAACAAGATCTTCCCGTGTCCGTGCACCACGCGAGTGTTTAACATCCTGAGTTTACAAGGCTTCACTTCAGCTACGTCCCATCACTCAGAACCGAAAGAAACGCGTGTGCGCTGAAGTCGCGCAGCGACGGCAATAATACTGAACTGAAACAGCGCATGATTATCTAGAGAAATATGAGCGGAATTTTGCAATGCGCCGGTTTTATGTGGCTGTATTGTGTACCGTACGTACCTGCAAATCTGGTTTATTCGAGTTTCCAGAGCGTTCACCAATCAGAACACAGCGTTTACAGTATTTCTACGTAGATAATTTTGAGAGAGATGACGAATACGCAATCAATATATTTTTGATAAAAGATAAGTTACAGTTCAGCAAAAATTAAAAAGACTTCAGGCTTTGTGAATGAGGAGAGTTAGATATCATCATATGACTTGGACATTCGGTATAAAAAGAATAGTTCGGTACGTGTTCTTGAGTACAATCTAAACAATAGTATGAGCGAGGCAGAGAAGCACCTGATTTATACAGTATCAAGTTTGAAAAGATTTGCTCTATTGGATTTTATTATTCGTGTAAGGTTAAATAATGTAGATGCACTCAACTTTAAAATACGGTATATTTTCAGTACCTTGTGAAAACCGAGCATTCCTTGCTAAACGGATACAATATATTACAGGATAACCGATCGAAATATAACTGCTTCAAAAGAAGTTGCTGGGAACACGGTAGGATTGCCGACCATCGTTCCGTCTATGCAACATCACTCAAAAGGGGATGCGCTCCCTCGCACGTTTAATTGTTCCAGGGTCCACGGCTATGGGTCCGAAGGCCGTGGTCACATCACTGTGGGATTTGCGTCCGAACGCGCCACAGGTCCTCCGAGAGCCGAATGGACGCGGAGATCAAGCGCGCTTGGTTCGCGGCAGCGAACGGAGGTGACCGCGATACGCTGCAGCAGATGCTGATAGAGCACCCGGACCTGCTCAACCTGTGTGACCACCACCAGGTACAGTTTCGCGAACACATCGACATGCACCCAATCTGAGCCCGCTGGGACCAAACCTGATTTATCCTATACACTCACTATACTGTACAAATAGCATACGCTAAAGGCATCGGCCGCACTGCATTTATGCGTATGGGGCAATCGGTGCGAGTTGGCCGCGTTCTTGCTGGACCATGGCGCCAACCTGGAGCAACGCGACGAAGCCGGCATGACACCGCTGCAAATCGATCTGGTGCGCGTAAGCATGGAGCGTATGCGGCCCATGCCACTCTTGCGCTCGCGCTGCATCGATGTGAGCTCGCCCGTAGCGGTGCGTGTCTCGTTGTTTGACGCGACCACCTGGTCGCGGTTGCATTGCTTACCTTGGTCGTGGTTGGCTCACAGCGGATCTGATAATCTCCACAGTTGGCTGTGTTCAAGCGGAAGCTCGTGCGCGATCGGTCTATGTACCACCAGATCGACACGAGGACCATGGAAATGCTGCTGAACCGCGGAGCCAATGTTAACAGCGTCACCGATGTACGTGCGGCCTTGGCCTCATCCCTATACGTATACTACTGTGCCTCACCCCACCAGTTGACTTAGGATGGTGAGACGACGCTCCAGTTGGCTGTAGAAGACGGACTGATCAAGCACACGGAGATCCTGCTTCGCTATGGCGCAGATCCGCATTTTCTCGACCCCAAGGGCCGCAATGTGCTCGACATCGCGTGCGAACGCGGCTACAGCGACATCGTGGTGCTGCTGCTGGCGCATGACATCAGTCTAGTGGATCTGGCTGGAGTACGTGGCTGTGGGAGAGTGAGCCAGATATGCTGATGCGTTGATCCTGTGTGGCTGATCCGGAATAGCTCATGGCCATTCGTGTATGTAGAAATCTGCTCTACGGGCCGCCGTTTGCCACGATTTTGTGGCCACAGTCGCGATTCTGTTCGATCTCGTGCAAGAACGGACGAAGAGTGAGGACGAGAAGCTCAAGGTAGTGACATCAACGCTGTTCCTCGGTCCACCATCTCATCCATCGCGCTCTCTATGTTCTAGTTTGGCTCGGAGCTGCTGCTGTTAGCCGTGGAATACGACGCACCCGAGTGTCTGGCTTTCCTGCTCACTCGCGATCCACCGCTGGACGAGTTCAATGACGAAGGGAAGACTGCTGTGCACATGGCCTGTTGCACCTCGCGCGCGCCGCTGCTGCGGCTGTTGCTGCTGCAGGGCGCTCGCCACGACCTGCGCTCGCCCGAGAACGGATACACGGCGTTCCATTTTGCTGTGCGCTACCACTGCCTTCCTGAGATCCACGTGCTCGTGGAATTTGGAGCCGATATTGACGCGTACAACACCAACATGCAGTGTCCGCTCGTGTTTGGGCTCAAGCGCCGCACGTACATCGAAGACCTTGTGGCGCTGGTCGACTGCGGCGCCAGGTTCCGGTTCCCCACACGCGCGAGTCGCGATGACGTACGTCTTAGAGGAATGCAGAACCAAAAGGTACTAATACTCACTGGTCTCTATCGTAGATGGTGCGTGGCCTGACGACAGAGCTGCTTGAGCTGTCGTCATCGACAGCGCCCAAGCTACTGGAGCGGCTGCTGAATGCGCGCTGCATTGAACAGGACGTATGACGTTTGTCATCTGTATGGACTCAGTCTATATGAAGCTCACTGAGTGTTGCTTGATAGATCTGCCGGGCCGTGATCTCGTCGCTGCTCTGGTCCAAGCACTTGGAGGAAGCTATCCAATTGCTGCTGCTGTCGGTGATTTCAGCTCCGCAGGCGTCTCGAGAAAACGCGCTGGACGAACTGCTGTCATGGACGCGAGCGCACAATGGCTCAATCGTCACACAGCGTCTGCTCGTGGATCTGCTGCGTTGATGACGCACTTGCTGCTTCTCAAACGGATGGAAGCGATGATTCTCAGAATACTGGACGGAGCTACTAAAGGGAGTGGGCTTCAAATGAAACAAGTTGCAGTGAATGAATGTATTCCGCGGTTTGTTAAGCTGATTGTTAAGAACAGCACGAGACATTGAGCGACTTTTTAAAGGAGCGGAATCACGGAGGAGCCAACTAATTGGTGGTGGCGATAGTCATGGTCACAGGCCAGTGGTCGCTGTCCAGGCCCGTGCACGAGGGCGTGTCGATCTTGTTGTTAAACACGACGCTCTGGACGCTTTGGTAGAGGTCCGAGGACGCAAAGATGTGGTCCAGACTG
>JAADVW010000917.1:0-12596 GCA_023335875.1 Elongisporangium prolatum
CGTTCCCTGAGACAGAAGTTCTTCCGCACGTTTGGTGAGCTCACCGCCTGACATGGCGTGGGCGAACTCAAGCGTCTCCTTGACAGTCAGAGTCGGGTAATGCTTGTCACGTTGCGTGACGTAGGCCACAAACTGCGCGAGGCGCTTAATGATATCCTCGCGGCTCACGCCATTGTATGAGACTTCGCCTTCGATCGTGATGTTCTTCTCCATGGGGAAGCGGCCGCTGAGGTACTTCATGAGAGATGACTTGCCCGAGCCAGGCTGGCCCAGCACGAGCGTGATGGTGCCCGGCTTGAATGAGCCGCTGACATTCTTGAGGATCTCCTTGCGCACGACGTGCTTCTTGGCCGAAACCTTGGACAGCACCTTCTTGACCGCGTTGAGGATCGTCGGGAGCTCGCCCTTGGGTGACGTATCCTCGGTTACAGTGATATCGGCCGAGATCGAGAGGTTGTTGAATCGCACCTCCATCTGCGGCATGGCGCGACCAAGCGCAGTCTCGAGCTTAGTAGCTACGTGATCGTGCAGCACGTGCGGCCCGTGGGCCATGAGCGCCGAAGCCGAGTCGTAGCTCAGCTGCTTGCGTTCTTCTGCCGCAGCCGACATGGTTGACTGAGAGAGAGACTGGACTGAGCTGTCCGGTGCCAAACGAAGACTGAGCTGTCACTGAAGCTTCTTGAGGCGACCAGACAACCGGAGCTCTTGGCTGGAGCGAGTGAATCTGCGCATAATCACAAAATACGTTTACGCGGTTTACGCGAGCGCAACATCTGAAACGGCCAATCACCGCACTTAAGGATACAATTCAACCAATCACAGATCAGCACGCCTGTTTTTGCGGGACCCGCAAAAAAGATGGGAGAAAACCCGCGAGCCGCGGGATTTCCGCGCATTGTACCGCAGAGCCACATGGAGCGGACTAACGGGCGCGAGGCGTCCTGGCACCACAGCGGTGTCAGAAGGAACCGTCGAGCGCTTGGTCCCTCGCCTGCAGTCCCCTGCGCTCGCTCTCGAGGCACTCGCAACAGCCCAACGGGTCTGGTCTTTTGAAGGGAAACCCGCGTGCCCAAAGGGAAACTTCAGTCCGGGACGGGGCGAGGTCGCTCTCTTTCGAATTCCTGGTCCGTTGATGAGGCGGGAGGACAAGTGACTAGGGTTTCTTATAATCAACATGTAATCATTTGTGATAGTTGATTGCAGAGATTTTACTGAATATTATCCAATGAAAATGCAACATCATCACTTCACCAGCCAATCAGAGCACTATATAGAGGTGCGACATGCTTGCAAGCAAACCGAGCGTGTTTTGCGTGCGGGTTGTAGCGTAGGGTAGGGGGAAAGGAATTGTCCCGAATTGGAGTACTTGACATGATGATGCTAAAATTATGGTAATCACCGACCTGAGAGTGTTGGTGGCGTAGAGCAATCCAGACGAGGAATGAAGCACAGGGCAACCGTTATGGCGTGTGCACTTCACTTGGCATAAAGGTGTTTCGTCAGGTGGTCTTTATTGGCACTTGTCATGCCAGAATGAGGTGAGCCGTCGAGCCAAGCTGACTTGACCGCTTTTCTGATCCGAAACCTCTAATCAATATCGGCGAGTTCTTGCGAAAGCTATCCTGCGTGCGCAAAGATGACCAGTCACGTAGCTCGTGTAATGGAAAATACGATCACCATTCTGTTTGCTTAAGTTGCTTTGAGCAACCTTTAGTTTTTGAATGATCCGGATGTAATTCACACCATCTCAACAGATGCATAACGTGTTTCTGTTATTACATCACATATCTTATCTGCTACGATGAGCGATGATACAGCTGCGTCTAACAAAGCTGGTGGATGGACCTGACCTGGGCTTATCAGAGGTCCAATGCGATCTGGGCCACCGAAATCCCACTATGCAGCCACTTCTGTCTCCAACGAGAGACCATTCCCTCTTCTTCCGCTTCCGTTAAACACCTCCAGGCTTGTAATGGAGCTGCTGACTGCTGTGCGTCTGGTGTGTGCTCCCGTTGCTGGCTTGCCTCATGTGGCGCACACTGTCGACGCGTTTCTGTTGGGCTGCGGAGGCACTTGGACGCTGGAACGCGCGTCTGAACGTGGTTATGTGCGGCTTATGGATCGCCTGCTGCAGTTTGACTGATCTGGCCTTACTCAGCGATTCCGAACAATGCGCTTCCGGTCGGCCATTCGATGGGCTTTGTGGTACCGACACGACGTTAGCGTGCTGCAGTGGTGGTTGCAGATCTACATGCCGGACCAGTCGGTGCTGTCCATGGGCGATCTGTGCAGACTCGCGATAGAGTGCGCGCAACTGCCGGTGCTGCAATGGCTGTACAGAGAGAATCAGGGCCAGCTGCCGACTTTCAAGCAGGTCGTGGTCTGTACAGATCCAGCGTCCATCTACTGGTTGTTCGACCACGGCGGTCGTGATTTGCCTGCGAAGGTCGTGGCTAGCGATTGCTCAACAGAGTCAGGTTTTGGATTTATCCAGTGGTGTACAACACATAAAGATGCATTCGAGTACGACGGAGTCCAAGTCGCGCTCCAGTACGCAGCTCAACACGGCCAGCAGGAGAAACTGCAATGGCTGCATGAGCATTGCCAGGAGCTCTGCTCACGGGATACACTCAGCTGTGTGGTTTACAACGGGCATCTGCAGGTGGCTGCATGGCTCCAAGCCAAGTACCCAAAGCACTACTTCTATCAGCTACGAGATCCTTGTGTGGTTATGTCGCAGCCAAAGTATGTGGACTTGCCGGTGGTGCGATGGGTTGCATTCGATTGTGCATGGAGAGAAGAGACAGCACGAACTGCTTGGGTTTATAATGCCATGAAGCTTGCTGCAACGAAGAGCAACCTGGAGACGTTGGAGTGTATTGAAGGTGTATTGATGGGATTTGGACTGGTATTCTCAGGTGCCAATCTATTCAAGACGGAAGAGCGCACGGTGTGGAATTAGATGGTGATTTCATGGACGTCGCAGCTGCAAAGGGAGATGTCGAAATGCTGCAGTGGATTCGCGCTTATCCAAACCAAGGCTGCTCGCAGAAAGCCATGGACAATGCAGCCGCAAATGGCCACTTAGACGTTGTTCAATGGCTCCATCGGAGCCGAAGCGAAGGCTGTACGACGGATGCAATAGATACTGCTGCAGGAAAGGAGCATTACGAAGTGGTGCTGTGGTTGCATGTACATCGGAATGAAGGGTGTACAACCAAAGCCATGGATCTTGCAGCAGCAAATGGGCATTTTGAGTTGCTTAAATGGCTCGATAGAAGTCGAGATGGGGGTTGTACAGCTCAAGCTATGGATCTTGCTGCAGCGAATGGGCATTTGGAAATCGTGCAGTGGCTGCATGACAACCGAGCCGAAGGTTGTACTGCACAGGCCATGGACTTAGCGGCTCAGTTCGGACATGTTGATATCCTTGAGTTCCTGCATGGTAACCGCCATGAAGGCTGTACCACCAAGGCGATGGACGCAGCTGCTAAACACGGGCGATTGCATGCGTTCCAATGGCTTGAAAATAACCGACACGAGGGATTTTCTCCTGATATTCACCGATGGGCACACTGGACGATTCAAGAGTACATGGCGCGCCAGCTCAGTTGTTTTAATACTGGATTGCTGATTGACCGACTGACTGACTTCAAACAGTTTGGAGTCGCTGAGTCGATCCTTCGAAATGCGCCGCAGCCCATGGTTTCTATTGAAAGCAAGTATGTGAACTCTACAAAGCTATAAAAATGGATCGACCAGCCAACAATCGCATACTTGGAAATGAGTCATTCAATGATACCACTTAAATGTATTTTGTTTGTCCCGAAGTGAAGATCTTAGCCCAAGTAGATCATGCGCGAATTTACCACTGCGCATGTGCGATATTCGGCGCAAAGAAATATCAGGGATCTTCTTCTAGCAAGACGAGCTCCATGGCTTTGTCAACTGGGAGCAACCCCAGGGTTGTTGTCGTGAGCTCTTTTAATCTTGAGCAACTCTTGCTGTCGGGATGATCTCGATCGATAGCGTGGCCAAAGTCTGTCAGCTAGCACTTCCAGTCTTGAGTCACAACCGAGTACTCTAATAAATTACTCGAAAAGCCACTCACCAGAGTGTCATGGGCCCAACACAAGCGCCAAGCAACCTCTGTAGTGAGCCCTTTCGGCTCAAGACACGTAATACATCCGACAGTCTTGTTCTACGGATGATCCGTAGAACAAGACTGAGACAAAGCATCAAGCCAACACCAGATCGCTGTCTCCTCACAGCTATCCTGCCTTGTGTGATCTCGTAATCACCGTCTCAAAAAGCCACGTCAGAGACTTCCCGCCAGCCCTCTTTTACGCGCGTTGATTACGAAATTGGCCTGGCACAGAAAGTTTAGACTCTTGGCTCACAGTTCAATTTGCGTCCGAGTCTCATCATGAGCGATCACGAGACCAGATACGATAACGAAGTCGTGTTCTTCACCAACTCGACTCCGAAGGCTGTGACAAAGCACGAGCCCAGCTCACTGCTCAAGCCTCATTGGATGCTATACACAAGCTGGCTCGTAGCGCTCTTGCAGCCGTTCCACTACGGCTGGTCCACGTCGCAACACAACTACTCGGGCTGGAATGACGTGACTGCATGCAATGCTCGGCCTGTGGCCGACGGCACATGTATGATGTTTCCGGGTCACACCAAGACCCAGTGGACCTTTGCTGTCAACATGTGGGCTGTCGGAGGTGCCATCGGCAGTCTCTCGAGCGCTCTGCTTGCGGACAAGTTAGGCCGCCGTAAGGCCATGATGATCAATTGCATCTTTATGGTCACGGGTGCCGTGGTGCAGTTGTCTGTATCCGACATCTGGGCCTTTGTGGTCGGTCGTATCATCGCCGGCGTGGCCTCGGGTCTCGCCACTGGTTTAGTCGGCACTTACATCAACGAGATCTCGCCCCCGCATCTCAAGAACACACTCGGCGTGGGCTTCCAGATCTCCATCACGATCGGCATCGTGCTCGTGGGATGTACGACGTTCTTCGCCAACACATCCAGTGGCTGGCGA
The DNA here is from genome assembly GCA_023335875.1 of Elongisporangium prolatum. Classification (NCBI taxonomy): domain Eukaryota; phylum Oomycota; class Peronosporomycetes; order Pythiales; family Pythiaceae; genus Elongisporangium; species Elongisporangium prolatum. The sequence continues at coordinate 5,051 of JAADVW010000917.1, forward strand.
TACGTCGCCGGCTTCCCGATCGTTGTCGCCGCCTTGTTCTTGATACTGGGATCCAAGTTCATGGCGGAGTCGCCTCCTTGGCTGCTTTCGCAGGGCCGTCGCAGCGAGGCCGAAGCGGTGTTAGCCCGCCTGTTCGGTCAGAAAAATGTGCACATAGCGCTCAAGTGGATTGAAGTGGAGTCCAATGGCGAGGACGAATCGAGCGGCCCCCAGTTCATGAAGAAGAGTGTGACCATCAGCGACCTATCCAGGCTGGCGCTCAGACTATTGCTGGTATTGGCGTCGCCATTGCACAGCAGATCACGGGAGTCAACGCAGTGTTCTTTTACTCGTCCAGTATCTTCACTCAGGCCGGCATTTCGGACGACCGCATCGGTTCAATGATCGTTGACATCGTGAATGTAGTGCCATCGTTCTTCGCTGGTATACTCGCATATCGCTTTGGCAATCGACGTATGATGCTCATCGGCATGACGATCATGTTCTTGAGTACGATCATGATGACTGTATCTCTCGCAATCGAAGCAAGCGCAATGATGATCCTGTTCACGGCCACGTACGTCGCAGGCTTCGGCATCGGCCTTGGGTCGCTGGCTTGGGTCGTGGTGGCCGATCTATTCCCGGACAACTCGCGTGCCTCCGCCACGTCAGTGTGCGTTGCGCTCAATTGGCTTTCCAACGTAGCTGTCGGCGTGAGCTTCCCATATATCGCCGATGCGCTGAATGACTGCAGTTTTACGCCATTCGTGGGCTTGCTGGCACTGTCACTCATGTTCACCTATCATCTCGTACCAGAAACGTCGGGCAAGACGACCGAAGAGATCCAGGCCGGCTTTCGCGAGCGCAGTGCTGCAGACTACGTAAATCGAGGTTAATCTACCCAATGTGCTTCTTTGCCACGTGTCGAGGGGTCAATTCGCTCAATAATCATTCTATTGTCCCACATTCAGCTTGATTTGCAACGGAATTGCTGTTTTCACCAGGAATCGTCGACCTCACGTTGGACTAAAGGCAGTTTTTCTGCCTTCCAGCAGTAAACATCCATTGCCTCTTTGGTACATTTTCCAATATCAATTTTAAGGAGCATTGAATTTACGGAATCATTTATTATTGTTTTTTTCGGTCCTCGTTATATTTCAATATCTGGGAATTATTACTATATTTTCCCTAACTTAATGCAGCAGATTACTGCACAGTATGAGCGGAAATCGGATCCCTTAGCTTTTTGTCCACAACTTTTCCTATAATAACTAAAAGTTAACGTTTCCACCACCATAAGAATGTTCATACAAGATGATTGTTATAAAAACCTACGCCAATCAAGTCCTTTAGACCCCTTTCAACACAAAGTCGAAAATTCGACTATGTCTGACATCAGTCTACGACAGGGCCACTAAAAAGGGATACAATCCTCTGATTGGATAAATTTGGCACAGACGAGACAATAATCCACATGGAAGAACCAAAGTTTATACGCAAAACTAGCACACGCAATGCGCCATAAATTGTTGCTCCAGAAATCCCGCCAATCATTGTGCTACTTTTGGAATAAAGGCCCATGATTGGCTAACCTCATTTTTAGCGCTCATAAACTGATGTCAACCATAATCTTCTGCATTACGTTACACTACACTCCCGCGCAGATAGTTTGCACGCACCCTCGGATTTTTTGATGTGTCGGCTAGATTTGTCCAATCCTCATTCCGAAAGTTGTGTCTTATAGCCAATGAAACGGCGAGATCAGACCAGTTTTCGCCTTTTTGACTGGGTGAAAATTGATCCCAAAATTTGCGATCGTAATTTTACCCAGTCCACAATGGACCAGGAGGCGTCACCGTCAGATTGGTATTAGACGTCTTAGAATGCGTCGCGCACGCTAATATTAGACGTCTTAGGAATGCGTCGCGCACGCTGCAAGCAAGTCGTAAATGCCCCCTTAAGCTAGATCACCGTCGTACAGCGTTTTCGCATCGATCGAATTAGTTCCCGAAGAGTAGTGGCCGGCAACTCGCCCCACGCACGAAGAACGGCCGACTTGAGCTGCTCCACGTCCTCGTACTGACGCCCGTTGACATAGACCTTGTGCGTGAGCCACGCCTAGATGTTCTCCATGGGATTGAGGTCGGGGGAGAGGGATGGCCACTTCATCACGTCGATGGTGCGGACGCTAAGCCACACCTTCGTCTGACGGCTCGTGTGGCAAGCCGTGCTGCTGGAAAACAAAGGAATCGCTGTTGTTAGACCACGCAAACGGGAGTAGAAACTTGCCCAGCACGTTCATGTAGACGTCGGAGTTCATGGACGCGGTCACGAACGCGTCTCGGTCGACTCAGCGCTCGAGAAGCCGGCTCACACCATCAACCCACCACCGCCTGAATAGCGACGCACCGCCTCGCACTCTGGCGTACCAGCAACGCGCCAGGACTTCTTCAGGACTTCGGGACTATCCAGCGTCCACCGCTTCTCGTCGGAAAAGACCATCGTGCCCCACTTTTCGTCGCTCCAGGCGAACTTGTCCTTGGCCCACTCCAGCCGCTTCGACTTGTGCCGCGCTGTGAGGGCCGGCGTGCAGCGAAAGCTCCTCCATTTGAGCCGCGAATTTGCGAGCATGGCCACCTGGACGGTACGATCCGATGCTGGCAATTGCAGCTGCGCAGCGAGAGTTGTCGCTGGGAGAACTCGGCCAAGAGGTGGCGCACGATTTGCCGCTGGTGACACGACGTCAACTTTTGCGGCTTTCCCGACCGAGGACGGGCCGCAGCGACCGTGCCGCGCTTGACGACCTTCCGCACTGCCGTTGGGACCTCTTCAGCTGCTTGGTGATCGCTCGGCTGCTCATGCCGGCACGGTGAATCTCCAACGCAGCTCGCTGCTCTGCTTCGTCCAGTTCCTTGCCCCTCGCCATCTAGAAATCTATCGAATGAGGCTGAAACTTTACCAGTTATTACACACGTGTGCATGAGCAAAACAAATCTATCAGCAGCAAAAACGACTAGCTCCACGTCATCAAATACCAATCTGACCGCGGCACTCCCTTGCCCGGAGGTACCCGTGCATAATTATTTCTCACCTTTTCACGATCAATTTTCACCCAATCTAAACGGCGAAAACTGTTCTGATCTCGCCGTTTCATTGGCTATAAGACACAACTTTCGGAATGACGATTGGACAAATCTAAGACGGCACAACAAAAAATCGGAGGGTGCGCGCAAACTTTCGGCGGGGAGTGATCACATCTGCAGACTTCACTTCTCACCACTCACGAATGCTTGGTGTTGCCATGACGGCTCCCAACCGACAAGCCGCAATGGCATTGCCTTAACCTTTTCTCCTTCTCCATCAGGACAACAACAACAATGACGGCCCGTCACCTATCTGCTTTCTTCTACTCTGATCTTAGCGAAGCCGTGTACAAGTGCAACAAGTGTAGTACTAACCGCAAGCAAGCCCCAGGATCCGATTACAGCAACCTGCTGGGCTACTTGACCGCCAAACATATAGCCCACGCTGCCGAGTTCGAGGAGTTCCAGCGCCGCCACACCCCCACGATGGACAGCTTTGGCTTCGTCGACGAGCGTATTCTCCACCTCTTCAAGCTGATGGACTGGACGACCGCAACTCCCACTCTTCAAGGTGGAGAACGCGACGACTCGTGCCATGGTCTCTGTCGAGCCATCGACGCTCAAGAGGTACATGCAGCATATGGCCCCAATATCGGCCACCATCGCCGCTGAGCTCAAAGACTCGTTCGGCCTCATGCTGGACGAGTGGACCAGCCACTTCGTCCACTTCCTTGATGTCTACGCGGTCTACACGGTTGGTGACGAACGCCACAGCGACTGCTTGCTTCGACGCCCATGGATGATGGCAGACGGCGGATGCGCATGCCGCCCACCTGGCTCGGGTTCTGAGCGTCTACAACAAGACGATCGCGATGGCAATTTATTGTCGGCGACAACTGGTCGACTTGGCGACGAAGGTCAGATCCCACTGGTTGGCTGTGCCAGCCACCGGTTCAACCTCGCGGTAAACCGGTTTATGGAGGTGTAACAGGATCGGATCGATCATATCCAGAATATGATGATTCATCTGCGACATGTGAATAACACCGCAGAACTCGCCAAAGTACTGACTTAAAGGCCATTAAGAGCAACGCTACTCGCTGGTCGTCGGTATTCCAGATGATCCGACGCTACATGTAGACCCGGGACGTCGTGCTCACGATCTTCGCCGTGGAGGATTTCGTCCCTCGCGGCGCGGCCCATCGTCGGATCAGTGTGTTGGTAGAGAAGCTGGCGGAGCTTAACAGTGTGTGTCAAATTCCTGGCCGAGAAGATAACGCTTGCTGCCACCGCCAGGATCATTCACAGTCCGGTGTTTCTGTCGGCGGTCGCCAAGAACGACTTGCAGCTCATCACCGCCGAGCAGAAGGCCTTCGAGCCTTTCTTGCTGCCGCGATCCACTCCCTCTATCATTCCAGCGACGCGCGAAGACGACTTTGCAACCACCATTTTCCGCAAGACCAAGAAACCGCGGCGCTCTGAGCGCGCGGCTGTGCAGTACAGTAAGGTGGCGACGCAGACGCTACCAACGAGCGACAGGTGCGAACGCCTGTATTCCACCTGCAAGCTCGTGCTCGCAGACTTGCGCGGGTCGCTCTTGCCCGTGAACTTCGAGATGTTAATCATGTGTCGTAAAACGTCCGATCAGAATTCCTTAAAGAGGAATCTGCGAGTCATCAGACGTGTAGACGGTATCGAAGCCGCCTTCACCGATTTCGTTGGCCGCTGATGGGGTGAGGAATCTGGGGTGGATCGACCGAGGTACTTCTACTCACCGATGCCGTTGATATCTTCCTTGCTGGGGCTGTGAATCCCAGCCCACAAAGGACGTACGCGGACGAAGAACTGTCTTCCGCGGACGACCTGGAGCTCACTAGGAGCCTTCACGCTGGTGAATGTGACACCGAGCGCGGCCTTGCCTTGCTTTGAGGTGGAGAGTGCGAACTCCACCGGCCTCGCGTTCACGTTTTATGTGCCCTACATTCCGGGCACGGGTCTTGAGGGTGAGCTACCGCAAAGGCCACGGCCACTTTTCTTCACCTGGCGTAGGTACACGAACGGCAGTCGTTTCTTCTTAGTATGTTACCCAATAAATGGCACTCCTTTCTGGATACCGGTATATACCGGTATGTTACCCAATAAATGGTACAGGGTATGTCACTTTGCCGCGGGGTTACTACCACGGTCCAAACTGGTTCAACCCAGACCGGTCCCGAGTCCCTAACCGAGCCAGTCCTGAACCACTCGAGCCTCTTCACCGGGGCGGCGTCTAAACAATTTGGTTGGTCGAAAATCTGCCACTCATTTTACCACATGTGCGAACCGAAAGCTTTGGAACAAAGCTTCTTTTCTTGGCCTCATCACTGACGAGTAGATGGAGCACCCAGTCACCAGAGATGTTCTCTTAGAATCCTAGCAACATTCGGTATTATGGAAATTATAATTATTGCGAGATGCGGTATTGCCGTTATTACTACTGCTACTAACGATCGTCAGCTTCCAATATGGTTGACAGTTATATTCGCGGAGCCCTGTTTCAGAGCGGTTTTGATGCAGTCATGGGACCATGGCAAAGCGACAGTAGCGTCTGCGTCTTTCTCCGTACGACCTTCGGAACGATTTTGGCTTAACTTCTGTACCCTATACGGCCGTTTGCAACAGCCTGATCAATAACGGATGCCGTGCATCCTTGACTCGAATTGTCGTGAACCCACTCAACGTTTGGCAAGTATCCATTCGCGCGGCCTCATCCATCAGCAGTGATATCGAAATCTCCATTCGATTGCTGTGTTGTGGGTCGAGGACGAGCAAGACGTTGGCCACTCATCGGACGAGGACAGAGGTCCAAGGACGAACTGGCTAGTGATAGGAAAGATAAGAGAGGGCGAGTTGAGGGAGTTCCACGGGGCCCCTCTAGGAGGCACCTACGGAGTAGGCGTGAGCTCTGGAACGATCCGGCTGCTCACTCTGCAATCAGCTACAATATAATCAAGGGATCCTAGGAAGCACCAGCTTCCCAAGCAACTGTTGTGTTCCGAGGACCTACTACAAAGTTAACTTTAGTGGTTTGCCGAGTGCAACGACCGAGGTTCAACAGATCAAGAGCCATGCTGAAAGGCCAGGCTCAGGACCACGGCTCGAGGCAGTGCCATTTCCCTCACTTATCCAGAATTCAGTTCTGGGCGATCAGCCTACCTCTACAGGTTTGGATAAATTCACCGCATATCATGCAAGTGCAGCTTACGAACACGTTAAGGCTATACAGCCACACCACCAACCTGTACAACTGCCACTATCACGAACACCCATCGAGCTTATAGCGGCTATACAGCTTAAGTCCCCTTCGAACAACATTGAGTCACACTCAAGCAACAGTAGTCTCCCTTTACCTTCTCACAACATGGATGTGTCTATCAGCCCTCAGGCGACGTCGGCAACATACGACAGTGTTCACATAGACACTCTTTGCCATTACTCCCGTGACGAAGTGGCTACAGCATGCTCATCAGCGCCACCCCAAGAACTAGAATATCGATACCCAGCGCATTCAGCCCCCGAAGATTCAGTGCTGGCCCAACGTCTTCGACGGGTGCCTAGTACTACCGACGCGAGCCAGCTCCAATTACTCGCTGCCCAGCGCAATGTCCTGTCATCTCTAATGCGCAACCTGACGCTTGGCAATACATTGCAGAAAATCGGACTGGTACTACCATCTCAAGCTCATCCGAGTTCAGTGCCATCACATTCTAGCACTACATTCGTGCTCAACAAACCACTGCAGCGAACACTCTCCGAGTTCGTCCTTCGAACCAAGTTGCTTCTCACTCCGTTTGTCGAATCGGTACGGAGACAAACACCCGTGGGCTATCAACCAAACAAAGACATCGTTCCAGCTGTGTTAGACCGTGTGTGCACTGGATACAAACATCTATAGACTATTCAAGTTCTTGCACGCGAGGCGCTCAAGTTCATCTCACGAAGGTGCTGCCGTGCCAAGAGACACCTCCAGCTCACTACGGCTCTGCGATTGAACGGGCAATGCTCTTCGTAAGAACATTCACAGGGAGCAAGATGCCTGGCGCTATCTGGTTCTGGATGGTGACCTTCTATCCTTCTGGCCGGAGCAGATCATTAGCTCGTTTGGGGGTCGTTGACAGGTACGGTAGTGACGATCTACGTTCTTGTAAGGATTTTACTCCTTCGCTGTCCGAGTTGTCGTTGGCCTTACGAGCAGAGTCGAAAGGCAACAGCAACGAGTTGTTTCGTCGGCGACCTGTGTCCACCAACTGGAAGTTCGGCCTGCGCCTGCTCTCCCAATGTATTCCAATAAGGCCTTATCTAACGCTGCTAGATCGCTAGGCGCGGTGCCGGCTGCCTGATCTCAGTGGTGCTTCCGCTCACTGATCTTGTCACACAAGACCACGTCAAATTTAATGCCGCTCCCCGGAGCGGCCTCAGGGAAGTGGTGGGCGCGATCGAAGCGA
>JAADVW010000918.1:0-12586 GCA_023335875.1 Elongisporangium prolatum
AACACCTTTGCAACCTTCTGGTCTTCACCGGTTGTGTTGAAAATATACGCAAACGCCTTGTTCGTAGTGCTCATGTTCCAGGCACCACGGTCGACCATCCACTGGGCGCTGAGCGTTGGGTTTCCGTTTGCGTGCTGAGCTCCTCCTTTGCGAAAGGAGTGCGATGTCAGCGCCTTCGTCGACCCAGCACTCGTGGAGACCCGCTCCAACAGCCAGTTCACGTAGTGATGAATGCCGGGGTGTTGTCCTCGTCGACGCTACCTTCATCTTCTTCGACTTCATCACGAAGAGCAAGACCCTCGAGCAGTTCCATCAGCGGCTTCACTTGTTCCATCGTCTGCTGGCTTCGAGATCGGACAGCAGGCAGCTGGTCAAGCAGCGCAGCGCAAGGCGCCCTTTGCATCATCAGCGCCAAGGCGATAGAAAGCAGCGGGCAAGTTTCCAGTTGCTCTTCCGAAGTCTTCACGCGGACCAACCGAAGAACGAAGACGTTGCTTGTCCAAATTGAGATGTTCTCTTTGCGCAGCAGACTCAAGTCAGGCGCTCGACCGAAAAGGTACCACATCAAATTCAGGAGTGCTGCGTCTTGGTAGTCCGTTGAGTTGATAGCGTGCGCGTAAAGATAACTAGTCAATAGACTTAATTCACCTTTCGTCTTGCCGTAGTCTTCTTCACGAAGCTGCCTTGCTCTCTCTCTTCATGCAGTGCTTCTCCAGGACACAGCCCATCTTGAACAGACTCGTGTTTTCAACGTTAGCACGGGTTCGACGGCACAGGTCGAGAAGCCAATTCTTAACATGCCGAAAGTAGGACAGGACAGAGTTTTTGGCGAGTTGGGCACCATTTCTTCCCATTGAAAAGGCGACAAAGAGACCAAACCTGTCCATCACTGCGGCTAGCGCAGCGCCTGTGTTATCACAGTGGACGAGAGCATGAACTTCGTCGTGGGCTGCGTTCGCACTTTCAAGGAAGCGCTTGAATGAGTTGATGGCCGTCTGGCGCGCTTTCTTGGTGTTTATTGGCTTGAGAGAACTAAGACTCATCGTAGCAGGAAGGGCTTCAGTCGAGGGCTTAGTCATTGTCAGAATTCGGGAAAATACGCGAATGGTGTACGTTGGCTCTGAAAAAGTATGGTGAAGCAACACATTCTCATAGTATTCGGACAAATATGAGTCAGATTCGTCAGAATTTCAGCAACCCTAACACGAGCCTTTTGATTTGCCTAAACAAAAAGAGGACTAGATCTGATTGACCTAAATATTTGTCATTCCTCGTGAGTGGGCAATACACACATTAAGTGATGTCAGAATCTTCATCATATCCATCCATAGCCCGAGCAGAAATCGGGCTATCACTTAAGAAGGGGTATGAGGTTAGACAGGACAAATCTAGTAGGAGACAGTTTAGGTAGGATAAGCTAAGTATACTCAGTCTTAAATTTACTTCCTCTGTAGCACTCGCGCCGCAGACTAGCGCGAGCGGAAGCCTAGCTTTTATGCACCTCTGTGCAACGTGCTGTGTGAGTCCCGTCACATTCCGTCCCAAGAATCGCCTACATCCGACCCAGTGTATCGAACTGCTGGTCAGTGAGCGTTGGGAACGCGGAACGGTCCATGATGACCTTGTTGAACAGAGGTTCAGGTAGTCCAATCTACCCGCGAGGGTTGCTGGATTGACTACAAGTGCTGTCACGTGTGACGGGCGTCACACAGCACGACTCACAGAGGTGCTTAAAAGCTAGGCTTCCGCTCGCGCAAGTCAATGGCGCAAGGACTACGGAGGAAGTAGATTTAAGACTGAGTATACTTAGCTTATCATACCTAAACTGACTCCTACTAGATTTGTCCTGTCTAATCTCATACCCCTTCTTACGCGATAGCCTGATTTCTGCTGGGGCTATGGAGGTTCCTATGTACCCAACCTCTGGTACACTTAGGTACGACTTGCGTATACGCAACGGGTCTGGCGGTGCTTCATCTGGTACCCATCGTACAGTGGCCCCTCTCTATAAGAGAGATTGAGGTGCGCCACACCATGGATAGTGAGTGACAACGTGTTATCCTTTTGTATAATACCATGTAACATAACCCCGTTACAGTACTCGAGAGCTGCGCCAGATTGGCAGGGTACGGAGCTCGAGTAGGAGTTGTATGTAGCGGCTTTCATCAACGGATTGGATTCGAACGCGAGCTCGACGCTGAGGATCTTCCGGCCCAAGACATTGGACGACGCCGTGGACGAGATATCCCAGCATCGGCGTATCGCGGGCGCGTACGTGCGCGTGGACAGCAATCGAGTACGGCAGAACGAGGACATTCTCGACCACCGGCCCGGGACCATGAACAGAGCGCGAGAAAGGACAGAAAGACGGCGCCCGTGCTACGCTGAACAGGGAGCAGCCGCGACCATACTACAGGAGACGATAACAGCAGCGCGAAGTTTCGGTTCTCCGATTGCACTTTGTCATAATCCCACAATGTGATCCAAAGATGGTGTCGACTTCAATCGTGTTCCTGGCAATAACTCCATAACCAAAGTTTGATATGGCTAGGCTTTAGTTTTCATGTTTTCGGTCGTTGGTATCGCAGTTTGCATGCAATTCGCATGTTTCTGCATTGCAAAAGATTCCAGCATATGCATTTGACCATGAATGTTGTTTGCACGTTGCTTTGGAGGAGAATTTGCCGATATCTCCTGTCAAGTCAGGAAAGTTGTAATTATTTGGATTTTTGACTTCTGTTATTCGCTTCACGGTTGCTAGCCATGCTGCGAGTTTCCAATTGTGAGAATTATCTTGTTTGCATTCGCTGTCGAAGTTTGTTAGATCAATAACTTGTTTGACACGCTTCTCTAACCAGGTAGTGATTTGTAGTTGACGGTAGTGTGGTTTCATTTGCTCTGTTGATGCTGAGAATTGTACGTAGTCTGGCTGCCCACGTATGTGGCAGTTAGTGAGGTTTGTTGATGTAGGTGTCGTACATATGGCGTTGGAGAGGTTTGTTTAAAAAGCATTATTGGCAATCCGTATTTAGCTGCGAGGTTAATGGATATTTCATTTTCGTTTGCTATTGATATTAGTGTAAGGTTTTGTATCAATGCATTGTTGGTAGTTTGTTCCCATTGTCGTTTTTGTGATGGCGCAGCTTGAACGTCTTCGTGGCCGTGGCGACGACCGTGAACAGCTTTTTCAGACTGTCAAATGGCAAGCTGGATTTATTCACGAAAGACGCCCCGACCATGGGTTTACTTGTGCGATTCGTCTCTGTTTTTTGCGAGGTGAACGATTTCCTACTGGTTCGTGATCTATTATCGAATTTGTTGTTTAATAGTAACTTACGTGATGCTTGCAGGAAATGCGACGGGATATCGACTTGAATTCCTTGATGCTGAGTCTGCGAATGTGTTTGAAGACTGCCGCCAACTTATCACCCAACTGCCGCTGAATGTTTCTGGAGAAATCTGTCGTCTTACCGTTTGGCGCGAATTTGATTTGCGTTTGCTTGAGCCGGGTAAGTGTAACGTAGACTTTGATACTCAAGGTACCTATTGTGTTTGATGATTTGTTGTTGATGTAGGAAAAGTTTATGAAGTGCACCATATTTACAACTTGCGGCTGTTTAACGAGATGCCTCAGGTTGTGTTGCTGGCGCCGCGTTGGTTCGAGATATTGAGCGTAGCCGTGCCGTTGGAAATGATGATTGAGCACACGTGGGCAAGTTTTTCGTTAGCTTGGAATACTGAATGACATCGGGAGGAGTTTGGAATCATTATTTATGGTTCATATACTTTTATTTTGCCAGTTTGAATTATCATAGCCAATCCGTTCCTTGGCCTCGAAGTTGAAACTTTTCTTTGGTTTTCGAAGTCAATTGTCTTAGACGCGTGTTTTCTTGCAATATACTTGAGCTTGGTTTGAAAAACTCGAAATCGTTTTCATTAATGGGATTTCCGATGCGATGAAGACCGTGTCTGCTTTGCATTCGTGACGGTGCTACATACAGAGTAGCATGATCCACGTTTCTAATGTGCTTCGGTCGCAATTGTGTTATGGCTATATGATTTTTGGTTTCTCCTTGAACTCCGTGGACAGTTGAGCCGAACGCGGGAATTATCGGGAACCCTTTGATACTTATTGATCGTTGGTGAAGTTTGAATGCTGATTTGACCTGTAAAACTGGCATGACAGATTCGGGCCATGAATCTGGTAAACCAGAAAATTTGTTTCCCGATGGGTCGTTCCACATGTTCACGAATATATTGTTCGGTTCCATAGATGGCATCCAAAGACCATCGTTTTGAAATTCAAATTGAGGAGAAGGTTTCCAATCAATATGGAAAATTGTCCCAAGTGCTCCATTTGGCACACCTTTTTTCAAGCATTGATTTGCTTTTATACGCACTGGCATACCTAGCAAAGGGATTGTTTAATTTTTACTTCATATTGGAACTTTTTTGCAATCTTACCAACATAAAGTCAAAGAAAGACTGGCACATTCGCGGTCTTTGTATCGATTAATGACGTGATTTGTGCAACATCTGACGGATGAATATTTGATAAATGGGCTGCGACAATACATACTTTTCTTTCGCGCGATATTGCTGCTGATGCTGCGTTTATCGCTTCAGTATTTGCAATTGACCTTGTATCATAGTCTGTGGAGACGATTTGAATAAACTCATCCGTAATACACTGTGGATTTGTAGTGCGAGAATCTTGAAGGAAGTTTCTGAAATCTGTTGCCTAATTTCCAGGGCGTGTATTTGATAACCAATTTTCCCATTCTGGGTCTTCGATGAAACGCATACTTTTGTTAAATATACAACTTCTGATATTGACTGGTACAATTGTGAGCCTCTTTTTTCCGTGTTTGTGAGCGGTTGTGTTTCATGTGCTTGTCGGTAAAGTGGAACTCCTCTCACCGGTGAAAGTTGGCAATGATCGAACATCAACATAGTAATTAATCCTCCAAACGGTAGTTCGTTTTCTTTCAACCTTCATATGCCTTCTTCCCATGTTCCTAGAAAAGCTAGATTCACCATTGATAATTCATCTGCGACTATTCGGAGAACTGGATCCCATTGTTGCAAAGTTGAAGAACTTGGCTCTTCAATATGCTTTGGCAATTTGGTGGTTTGATTAATACCAATATTGATCACAGTATGCATGGTAACGCCTTTCAAATTTACGGCCGCACACCAGTTGATGATGTGACCAAAACAACATTTGGGCGTTTCCATGCTGATGTTAGAGCACATATTCCTTCTATTATTTTGGATTTACCCGATCCAGCTGCTCCAGTGAGTACTAACGGTTCTTCATTGTATAACGGATAGCTTTTCGTATCTAAATTCTTTCCAACGATTTTGTGTAATAGAGGTACCGCATAAAATGCGAATGCCAAATGTTGCTCTTCATTCAATGTATAATAATGTGACACTTCTCCGATTGTTGGGTATTCTCCAAAGTTGTTTCTCGAAAGTCCACTTGTATATCCATTTAAGTTTATCACTGCATCTTCCAGTTTTTGAATTTCGATTCGAAATGTTTCATCATTTGAAAATCCTGTACATATGGACTGGAATTGTTCATCGATATGGTACTGTTGCTCGAATTGTTGAATCTCTTTCTTTTTTGTTGATGCATAACGTGCATTATAACCTGGACAATCGTTGGGTAAATTAGAGAATTCCAAAAATGTATCCATGAAATTGTGTATTGGCACGTTCAGTGCATTTCGTTTTTGGATATCAACATGCACACCACCCATTTCATCTTCAGTTTCTCTTAGTGTAGCATATAGATCCACTGGGTCATAATTTGTGTCGAAAGTTTCGTCATCGCCATTAATTTGTTCGCATTCATCACCCAGAGAGAACTGTGATTCGTCATTTTCAGGTTCTTTCATTCTGTATTCACGTGGAGCGTCTATACCTATGTGGTAGTGCTGATGGAATATTAGTCTTCGAGCTATTTTATCATTTGCCATTGGATTCCATGTTTGGCAGTGGGATTTTGCACAGTTACTTGCGTCCAAAAGATCAAGTGGATTTCGAAAAGGACAGCATAAAAGGCATACCATGCGATAATACAATTCTGATTGTTCGTCATTGTCGAAAGCTTCAAGATTTCTATAATCGGGAAGCCGTGGACCAACAATTTCTGGAACCTTTAGATATTCCAGCATTTTTATGTAATGCTTTTTAACGTGGAGTTTGAGTTCATCATTGGTAATATTAGAACATGATGGATCGTCTTGCAACTTTGACATAGTGCTTACACAAAACCATGAACAAAAATTGACCCAACTCCAACGTTTCATACACTTCGGTCGAGATGAAACTTGCTAATTGAAGTCATTGTGTACAGCTGCTTTTTGGAGCAAGTTACGGTAGCTTCTGTATCTTCATCGTTCATAACGCTTAGACCATCAATCAAATATAGGCGTTCAAATGTACACGAAAACGCAGCTGCACTTCCATCCAGGAGGATAGCTGTAGCTAATGGTCCTCCTATATCCACGACGCCAGACGTTGCGTATGCGAGGGACATTAATCGTCCAATACCTTTTTCGTATTGAGATTTATTTTGCATAGCTTCCCTTGCAGTATTTTTTGAAAGCCAATTCAACAGCAGCTACATTGTCAAGTACCGATTGACGCTTACTCGAATATTGACAGCATATCGTGATGCTTGAAGTCCATCACCAACCCACAAACCCACAGTAATCTTGCATTCATGTTGAAGTGGAGGATTCGGCATCATAATTCGTTAAAATTATTCAACCACTGATTCCGATTTCATGTTTGTACACAATGTCATTGTATTCCGTAAACCCAGTTTTGGGTTCTAAATTTCTGAAGTAATTGTATCGGCATTTTGTTCCATTTTTATTATGCATGATTTTGCATGTTCAAAAGCACGAACTTGGTGCTCAGTTGTAAACGACTAAGCTGAGCATCGGCAGTAGTTTTGTTGCCATCCAATTTTCCGAACCATATGCCAATCTCTTTTATAACGTCATCTTTGCGTTTTTCCTTGCATTCTTCACTTAACAATGATGTTATGAGGCTAATGACATAATTGACAATAGCATCGTTGGAAAATCTGGTACTGCAATTCGTACACTGTGCGACGTCCGGTGGGTCTGTACCAGCTTTTTGTAAATACCTGAATTTGATATCAATCGGTATAGGCTCCAAATATCCACAGCAGGGTGTGTTTGGACATGGTATCTTTTCCATTCCTTTAAACACTGGAAGTTGCGCGGAAAACAAAGAATCGCAATAGAACTTAAGTTTTGCCTTCAAATTCGGGTTATTTACAATATCTTCCCAATCGCATTCAATAATAGGTGAAACCAGCTATCCAGGCGACACCTTGATGGTGAATCCGTCGCCTTCCTTGCTGTTTCGTAGCGAAAAACAAAGCCTCAATGTATTCAAATATTCCACGTTCTCGCTTAGGTTTATTCACACTCAAATCCCATTTAAAGATGCATTCAACTAATAAACGGCAACATAGACGACAGTACTATGCCTGAACAACAGTATCTGCCATCAATATTTTCGCCATGTCAGCGTTGGGAGGCATATTATTAAAGTGCAAGTTACTACATTATGTGGCCTTCTGTCAGGCAAGTTTGTATTTGTCCAAAAATGCTGCCACAATTGATGAATCCGCGTTGGGCGGTAAAGTCCAGAATACACTTGGAGCTCCATGCATTATCATCATGGCGTCTAATTTTCTCGCACAAGTATCTCGTTCTTCGTTGCTTCCCTACATTTTAGAAGCACTAGCATTAACAGATTTTAAAACACTTTGTGCATGCAACGAATCTGGCTCCGGGGTATATATCCAGCCAGCTCGGGTTGCAATTCTCTTTTTCGATCTGTTCTCCATCACAGCTTTCAATTCTTGTGCAGATATTTTCGTTGAATTCATTGCGGCTTCTGGGTTTTGACCAACGCGTATGAAGACACAATTTTTTAACTCTTTGAAGAGATGAATAATCAAACATCACCAACTTAAACATTGTATCCTGTGCAAAATGGCTGGTTGATTTGATAGGTTCAAATAATGAACGATGATGTCTCGATGATTGTATCTATTACTCGCTGCCATAGAATATCCGCCAATTCCAAAAGTTAGTAAATGCGGAAACAAACGCTCGAAGCAAAACGGATCTGTTTGATAAAGCATAGATGTAGATCTTGATGCCACATAACACATGAGGTTGCCTATCATGTTGTCGTATACTCTTACGAGTTTTTCGCTCTCTGTATTATCTGCATTCGTGCTTGTAAGGATGGTCTGACTATCAATTGTAGTAAGTTCACGCTCTTCAGGATCTTCGACGGTTATCACATGGGCTACAGATGATTGGCGTTCTCGTGCGTCTTCAATTAAAGCATTTGTATCATTTTCTGAAGTCAACCGAGTATAAAAAACATCTGGACGATTTTCACCACTGTGAAGTGCTCCATTTCGGGCGACACTTTCATACAATGGGTTGATGCGATTTAATAATTCATGCATTTTAAATATGCGATCTCCATTGCACTCGTGTTTTTTTTGCGATGATAATTTCCTGCTGTAGAGTAAGTGGACCGGCCAGAATTAATTGAAAGTTTTCTCGTTTAATAATAGTAGGAACTTGACTTGAAACAGTTGCATTTCGGTTATCCCAACACAATAAATGGTTTTGCAACATTTTTCCGCTTCCTCCATAAACAATTCGTCGTATTTGAACTAATCCAATGGATTATAACTCAATATCTGTAGCACAAGTAAACTCACCGTATTGCCCAGCAACAAAACCATCTGCAACTGAAAATCGAGGAGGTTTTGAATCATCTATAAATCTGCCACAATCAAGGTCACGTTGAATAAATGTTTTAGTACTTTCGTGCTAAACCATCCTTTCACTATTCCATCAGAAGAAACTTCAAATCCACGTTTCGAAGGTAACATTTTATGAAGGAGGCGATTTATGCACGAACAATCATAATATTCTGCAATTGCGCTAGTAACCCAAGGTTTGTAACCAAGCACAGACTTCATTGCATCCATTGGACATTCATCAATATCCACATATGATGCCTCTAGCAAATACCCATTCATCCGTCAGAATACAAGCTTTCTATCAATTGCAAAATCACTGAATTCTGCCAGGATAAGCTTTTCAATTCGATCACAGTCTTCTGCGGACAATGGCACAAGCCTTTATCGTCGTTGATAGCACACAATTCTTCATACGAAATCCGTTTGTTACGTTCTACAACAGTACCAGACGTTAATAGTACATTTTCATTCACAATTGGGTCGAAATTTACCTTCGCAACTGTCTATTCCTCTGCTGTTCTCGTGTATGCGAACGTCATCCGTTCCGTTATCGATATTGCATCGTTCCTTTCGTTTTCGCTCCAAAGCCTTCCATTGACCTCTCGACAGCGTGTGCAAACGGGAGTATTCCAGCATTTTCGTACTACAGTTAGACCGCTGAATAATAAGAAAACGTCGCTTCCCACAAATGTATCGTCTTTCTCAGATTAATTCGAGCGGTGGCCACAACACTACCACTTAGGAACACGGCATTATAAGCTTGAGGCGAGAACATGACATCGGAAGCTTGTGGCAACAACACGGCATCAAAGCATTGCGGCGACAGCTTGGCATCAGGGGATTGATGCAAGCCGACTGAATCAATGAATATGCCCACGACTCCTGGAAAATGAAGACGAAAATTTACGTCGCGAGAAAAGTTGGCAATTGTTCACGAGTACAAAATTGGATCACCCACAGAAGTTTGCAGTCGGTACAATTTGGATCGGCATACTATTTGAATGTGGTGCGATAGTGAATCAGAGCTCACAGCATCGAACATGATAGCATGCAGACTACGACCGAAAAAAGATGGAAGAAATGATAATGGAGAAGGTGAATCTCCTCCACCTGTGATCCGTGCAACGGCAAATTTAAATCAGATGATGTCACCAAACCAGTATCCCATACTCGTTGGATATGAAGGTAAAGAAGCGTCATATTTCGACATTGCGGCTAAACAGTTGTTTAGGCATCTCCAACGTAATAGCTTGCTAAGTTCGGCAAAGTTCATCCCGGTCGGTTATGCGCAGCTACCGCAACTGATTGATGCGATTGAACGAAAACAAGTAACGTATGGTATTGTTCAGATTGAAAATTCAAGCTCTGGTGTATTCAATGGAGTCGTGGATTTATTAATCGATACGGATGTGAAAATATGCGGTGAAACGACCTATGAATTGGATCTATGTGCTTGCGCACTTCCTGGCTCCACGCTCGACAAAATCCAATGCTTTCTATCTGAAACCCAATGTGCTTCAGCATTGTGAGATGTTCGTACTAGCGGTGGAGACAAAATTCAATAAGCAAATGCACAGACAATTCGCGTGGGGCAGCTCTGCAGCTTGTGAAATCGTAAAAGTTGAAAATGCAGTACATATTGCAGCAATTGCTAGTAAAAGCGCAGCTCCCGCAAATAACTTAAGTGTTAATCAAGAAGGAGTCGGAGATGAACTCTACAGCAATACCAGATATGTTATTGTTGGGTGCACCCACACTCCAGCAATTCCACTCCGTGCAATTGACGATAATATTACCAATTTGGCACATAACACTACGATTGCATTGGCTTTAGATACGCGACAAACACAAGCACTATTTTACGTGCTTGCTGAATTTTCACAACGTCACATCGTCATTGTCAAAATCCAGAATTGTTCTGCAAGAATGTAAAAGCTCGCAAGTAACGTGTACCATTGGTACTCAATTTTACCAATCTCTTTCAAACATGTACAAACACAATATTTGCAGGGAATATACGTACTGCATCACATATAGGACATCCCAAAACTCGGCAACTGAATCGTCTGTCTGAACCATGTTACAGAAGTACACATTGTGGTATAAGGATTTAGGATCGTATCAAAGTCGTCAGTCAAACAGAAACTTTCAGCCTCCAATGTGGAAAGCAAGCATCTAAAAATATAAGTAAGCAATTTGAACTAGTTTTAACTGTCAATATGATTCTTCAAATAAAACGAATCCATGGTTGGCAATACAACAATTCAAGAAGAATCCATCGATCGTCCCTGTCAATCTGTTCAATTTGTAATGTAACGATCATAATCATAGTAGCTCACGGCGCTAGTCAACAGTCAACCGCTGCCTTTGCCATCCCTATCTATCATGACCGGCGCCAGCAATCGACAACCAGCACCAAAAGCTACAGCCGCATCTTCTGTCAATCGTACGATAAGAGTGGCAGCAACGTAAACTAAAGGTCGTGGCAGGTCCCCCGGCGCCAGTAGTCGCCAACCAACACCACAAACTATAGCCACATCTTCTGTCAATGCATCTTCCGTCAATCGTACGATAAGAGTGGCAGCAACGTAAACTGGGGGGGGGTCGTGGTTGGCAGCACACAATCTGTCTCCAATGTGAACCCGTCAAGGGCCACGTGCTGCTGGCTTCGGGGGCCAAGGCATCCTCCAAGACCGGTGCGGTCACAAACGCCGACAAGACGCAGCACGCCGTGCTGGAAATCGTCGAGACCATTGTCGATGAAGCCACCAAGGCCGCGTTCGCTGGCCTGAACATCCCGGCCGCCGAAATCATGCGCATCAAGAACGTCAAGTTCGGCGACTATCAGTGCAACTCAGCCATGGCCATCTTTACGGCGCTGAAGGGCACGCTCAACGCTGTCAAGACGCCCCACAATGTGGCCACGAAGATCGTCGCTGCCATTCCGGAGAACGCCGTGATTGAGCGACTGATCGTCGCGGGCGATGGCTTCGTGAACCCCTTCCTGACCCGAGATTATGACCGGCGCCAGCAGTTGACAACCAGCACCACAAGCTACAGCAGCATCGTCTGCCAATCAAACAAGAATGGGGGCGGCGTGTGACTGCAACGTAAACTGGGGGCAGCCACGAGCACAAGCTGAAGCGGCATCTTGACCGTACGATAGATCGTTAGGAGTATTACCAGTTCGTATACCAGTTCGTACCAGTATTACCAGGCCAAAAATTATAAGGTGGTAGAGGTTTTCTTCATGCAGGTACTTTCACATACACTGTTACACAACTTCTATATTCCTCATCACAGGTACATCATTATTGAAAGGATTCACCCAAGCGCAACCCACTTTCTTTCTTTTTTCTTTTATGTCTCTGTGGGCGGTGTTCTTTTTTTCTTTTTTTCCATGAGCGGGTTCTGTTCTCTTTTTTATTTAAACGATACCACTTTTTTGTCGATAATACTTAGTACTATCACGGTGTCACTGTACAAGTTAGGTACAAACTCTCACAGGCACAAAGTCGACCTATATACTATTAAGCACTACATGATTTTTCTATACAAAATGCACTTATTTAAATTCATAAAAATTCGATGGTTTTCGAAGAAAAAAAAGCTGGTGGACATTTATTAAATATTCCCAGACATATATTCATACAAAAGAGAGTACTGTACTTTTTCTAACATCACCACATCTATTGACAAAACAAATAAAAATATAAAGGTTTAGAGAGGTTTTGATCTACCAAA